>CM031240.1:9831030-9906900 GCA_018340775.1 Taxus wallichiana var. yunnanensis | reverse complement strand
TAGATGAATGTCTTTGAGTGCTTTAGGTGCCTTTGAAATCTTGAAGCTTAGGTGATGATAGTAATGTTTAGTGTTTGGTCTATAATTTTGAACACATAACTATACATTTATATAATTCCCTTATTTAAATTTCGTAATTGAAAATTGAAAGGATGAACCATAAGTTAAAATGATGCCCAAAATATAAAAGACACCCAAAAAGTGTGAATAAGGTAGAGGAGGGTCAGGGGCACCCAAAAGGCATAGGAGCACTGGGGCTTGGTGTTTGAAGTTGTAAAAGATAAATTAGTAAAATCCCGTAGTGCCCACTTCCCTCCGACACCTTTTTGTTGTTGATTATGATAGTGTCGACTATACTTATGAAAATTATTGTAGCCTTTGAGTTGGTATGATGTTAGACATTACAAATCAAAGACTGTGGTTGATTTGGATTCATATATGATACATGTAGATTATTAGAGATATTTTATATTGATGTTGATACAATCTTGGCATGGTGTGTATATATACATATATATATATATATACACATATATATATACATATATATATGTATATATATATATATATATGTATATATGTATGTATATATGTATATATGTATATATATATGTATATATGTATATATATATATATATATATGTATATATATATATATATATATGTATATATGTATATATATATGTATATATGTATATATATGTATATGTACATATATGTATGTACATATATATATACATATATACATATATACATACATATACATATACATATACATACACATACATACATACATACATACATACATACATACATACATACATACATACATATATATATATATATATATATATATATATATATATATATATATATATATATATATATATATATATATATATATATATATATATATATGTTTGTTTTCCTTCATGTGATATTTTTGTCATATAAAATAGACCTAGAAAATTGAACAAATCTTGTGATCATATGGTTATGGATGAAATTGTAAATGATATTGTTGCTTTACCCTGATGATGTTGTGATTTATATATAGATGATTTTGAAAGTTATATTTTATATTTAATTGGACGTTTTGATGTGTCCATAAGGCTAAAGGAGGTATTTATGTTTTGGGTAAACATGTCACAAAAACATCGGAGGATTGAAACCAACCACATTGGAATTCTAGATGAATTCATAAGGGTCACCATGGCAACATGTAATTGTTGTTTGTGTATGTCAAATTGTTGATAGGGTTTCCCATGGGGGGAATCACCTTTAAATGTGACCAAGGGGTTATGTGTATTCTTTTATTGTGTTCCCTTTTATTTAATATTTTTATGTGATTATTTGGTGATGTATTTCCCTCTATTATTTGTTTAAATTGTGTTAAGATTAGTGAGTAATCATGTTGTTAATTAATTAAAATGGGTCAAAGAATGCATTTATCGAGTTGTTGGCTCTTGGATTATGTGTTGAAAGTAATGTGTAAAGTAAATTTGAGTGTGAAACACTCCACCTTTCTTCTTTGAAATTCGGATCTTTCTTTGGGGCTGATTTTGGAGGCTCAGAGGACAAGTTAATCTTATCCCACACCTCTTAAATTGTTACACCAACCCTACCTATGGGTTGGCAGTCAAAATGACTTGTTTTAAGCTTAAACACTAACATGTGGTGTGCTTAGTGCGCTTAGTTCTCTCAATATGGGGATTGATGTATGGGTTTATTTTCCATGGAAGGTGTGAACTAAATCTATGTATGCATTTTATATACCAATATGCAAAAAAAATCTATATACAACACGAACATTTACATATGCATATACATTAATAAAATCGATGCAAAATAATTATTGCTACATTGTATTTTTGTACATAAGTCCATGTGTACATTATCTTGTATCACCACCTATCAAGGCATTCCAATTTTCAGGAAACACCCTTTTCATCCTTTTCGACCAAGAACCAAAAGATCATGTTTCCTTATATTAAAACCATCCATAGACAACACAGAGACATCTATGTATGCATATATACTACTAAAAAAGTGTTAGAAGATTCAAGAAAATGAAGAGATACGGGAAGGCACGACACACTTTAATATGTGTGTATTTGTCATTATATTAAGCAGAAGGAGTTACAAATATATAATTCTCAGCAAACATATCCCTCCCTCGCATGTCGAAGGATACCTACAAGAAATAAAATAAAGTAAATTGCATACAATGCTCACAACGTAGAAATATTGTAACTAAAAAAAAAACCTAAAAATGTACCCACCAAATACCTTATCAGCGCATATGCAATAAGATTGATTTTCATTAAAAAGGGCTCAAAATGTCATTTAAGACAATTGAAAATTTTAAGAAATTGGCATTCATTCATCTGTGAATAGTGAAAAATGAACCACAATTGTAACTTAATGGATGAATAACAACAATAGTTGTAACCAACGATCTAAGATGGTTCCAAGGTCTTTCCTTCACAGAGAAGAGATTCCTTGTCAAGTGAAGGTGGAGAAATCCATAAAATTATTCCTGAGCACTAAAGAAGGAAAAGAGATGAGGAAATGTGCACAAAACCTGAAGGAGATGGCTACACAATCTATTGGACTGGGTTGGACTCTTCCAAAATCCTATTAGCGAACCTAGCCCTTTATGGAAGTAAACAAAATTAAATTTTTCCATCAATAACCATGAATAGATAAAAAATAACGAAGCTATGAAGACCCGAAAAAGAAAGAGAGGGAGGACTGCACCCAATTGGAAAGGCTTCGCATGGCAAACAAATGTCGAGAGATTGATAGATAAAATTGTAGGACCTTTGTAGTGCCCACTTCCCTTGAAAATTTGGATATTGATCATGATACGGATGACTATATTATGGACATTATTATAGTATTGATTTAGTATGGTGTTAGATGTCGATCATCGATTATTGTTGACTACGATTCATATATGATGCATGATGATTGTTAGAGACATTTTATATAGATGGTGACATGACATGGTTATATGTATATATATATATATATATATATATATATATATATATATTTATGGATGTTGTTAGGACATGTGATATTTGGATATATTGAGGAGACTAGAAAATTGAATTTAAAATTGATGATTATATAGTTGCTTGATGAAATTATAAAGTGATATTGTTGATTGTCTTGGATGTTTTTGTGATTCATATATATATTTATGATTTTGAAATTATATTTATATTATTTTGGATGTTCGATATGGCCATGAGGCCAAAGGAGGTATTTGTATTTTTACAGTTAAAAATATCACAAAAATATCTGGGGATTGAGACCAACCACATTGCGGTTCTAAATGAATTCAACAAGGTCACCATGGCAACTAGTTTTGTTTGTGTGTGTGTTTCTTAGTGTTAGGGATTCCATGTGGGGATCACATTTAAATGTGACCAAGGGATTTTATGTATTTCTTTTATCTTTGGTCCCTTTTGTTTAATTTTTGCGTGTTTATTTTGTGGTGCACTTTACCCTTTCATTATTTATTTAATGGTGTGTAAATATTGTGAGTAATCATATTGTTTAGTTAATTAATTAAAATATTTAATAAGAATGTAATTAATAGAGTTGTTGGCCATGTTTTAAAGTGTTGTAAGAATGTGTAAGTAATATGTAAGTGATGTGTAAGTTAACTTTTGAGTGTGAAACACTCCACCTTCTTGGAAATTCGAATTTGTCCTTGGATGCTGATTTTGGAGGCTTGTGGGACAAGTTAAACTTGTCCCATAACTCTTAAATTTACATACCAACCTTGCTTATGGTTGGTGGGTTATATTGAGACTTTTATAATGCATTTTGGGAAGACAAATTGTAGGTCTTAATTGCACTTTTCTTACATGATTTAATTTCAGTCCTTTGGGGTGTGGGTTGGACTTGAGTGTATAAGAAAACTATCATATTATTCACCAACCTATTTATTATGCATTGGAGAATGAAGTTGAATTTTTGTTCGGGGGTTGAGGATGTGTGATGTGGCATCCTACATGGATCCACCTCATCCTCTTCTCTTCCCTCTTCTATAAAATTTGAATTTCTTGCCTTGTTTTGGGTTGCTTCACTTTTGGGAGAATTTCCTTGCTATTTTGGGAGCTCTTGCTTGGAGAAGTTTTTGGAAGATTTTTGCATGCTTGTATTGGGTTGGTTTTTATATTGCTTGCATTGGAAGGAGCTTGTTATTATGAACTTGAAAAAACCTCCATCGTAGAGAGGTAAGAGCTTGGCTCTTGGAAATACTCTTCTTTTCCATTATATGAATATGTAAATGTTGGTATGTTTGTTATTGTTGTGGGATGTGGGTAGATGGCCTAGGAATGGTGTAGGAGAAGGCTATGGGGTTTATTATGTGGGAGGCCCAAGTGTGTTTTAGGGAGGTATAAGGGTGGAGGGAGTTGGGATTTGGGTTCCACCTTACAAAGAAATAGTTTGCATTTATTTACTCATTATGGGGTGCCATAAGAGGTTGGGGAGACATAAGGAAATGTGAGGAATAAGGGGTACTTGGGGGAGACATAAGGAATGTGAGGGCTTTGATATACTATCCTTTCTAGCGGTTTGTAACTTAGGTGGTGATACCTATTTCCCCATTTGGGAGGCATAAGAAACATCCCCCATAGTTCGTGCTCCTTTGGCTTGCTTAGTGAAGCCTTAGTATTGCTTGTCATGTGTTATTGTAGTTGTACGAGCTCAAATATGCTCTCGATACTCACATGCTTTGAGAGATGACGACACTTGGTGGGGCATTCTTCTTCATCTTCACAAATCGACATCATACCCGGATTCTATTTCTTCCTGTAGTCACTTTTCTTGGTAGCCGACATCGAAAAGGAAATGTTCAAGAAGTCCTTGTCAAACTAGCTCATCAAATACTAGATTGCCAAGTGTTATGAAGCTCGTTCAAAGAAAGAAAAGTAGAACTCGTGAGCTCTCAGAGCTTCTTCACGGTGTTCTCTCGGTTGGCGAGTTGATGTTCCAACTTTCGTAAGAGTGTTTATCGTGTTATTCACGCTATCAATCAAGTTATCTACACTCTACATTCAACGCGAGTGTCATAGAAACTCCAATTTTTTATGTATTTAAAATAAAATTTCACAAAGAATTTGGTCTGTTCCTCCATGCAGCAACATGAAATACATTCTCTCACAGGTATTCTGCACTTCCACCGATATTTTTATTTGATTTGTTTTATGTGGGAATGAAGAAATCTATCATGGTCATTGTCATCTTCCGTTTAAAAATTTCTACGTAGGGAAATAGATGAATTTGCTGCAGCAAATAGAAAAAAAAACATTAAATATATGTCTACTCCACGCATCTTTTTATGAGCAGCAATTCTTCTACTCCACGTAGCTTTTTATGAGCAGCAATTCTTCTACTCCAGTGCAACTTTTTATGAGCAGCAATTCTTCTACTCCACACAGCTCTCGTCCTCTCCCACACGAAAAAAAAACTCCACACACTAATATGTCTAAGCCTCCTTCCACGCAGTGTGTATTGTCACCAATATGCCATGCTTTGTAGCATTTTCTTCCTTCCTCATGCCCCAAAGATCCACACAACATCCTTCCACGTCCTGCTCTTACACCCATCAACGCAAGAGTTTCTACCAATAAAGTTGGAGCACTTTGGTTTACTTCGTGTTTGACAAGAATCTAGGGATTCAATTGAATTCAATGCAAATTTTGATGGTATGCTCCTCCACGCCAATCCAACACACAGGCTCCTTCAAATGTCAACTCGCACCAATTGAGCAGGTTGCTCCAACTTCTCCACAAAATTTCCACACAGGCTATAGGCTTACACACAAGAGACAGAGGTTTTGACCAGGTACACTGATATTGTCTCCAGGCATAGGTTTTGACCATTCATCTCATTCCCATGTTGTTGTTCTTCAAGCACATAGGTAAGAGATTTGATGCTCTGATACCAAAATGTAGGAAGCAAATAGATGAGAAGAATGTGGAGTGAATAACTCTCAACACATTATTTTATTATGAAGAAGAACGTACATTTTATAGGAGAAACAATAAACAATATTCCCCTAAACTGAAAGAGGAAGATATGGATGTAGGTGAGAGAATAATGGAATACAATAAGGAAGAGAGAAATAAGGGATAATATAAAAACAAAAACCTAAAATATAAGCTATGCTATGTATACTAACAATGAAGATGATACCTGTAGGGGGTAGGGGATGTACATGGTAGAGAATAATGCACATCTAAACAAGATGGCTAAAAATATGTGTTAGTGTAAGAAAACAATGTAACAAACAAGTGTGCGAACAAGAAAGACCGTGAAAAGTGGTTTTAAAACATGGGACATCACTAACAATGTGATAAGAAAATCAGGGCCAAAGTGGCCAAAAGAATACAATGATAATAGAAAACATAGGGCATAGGCCGCAAAACAATGACATACAATAACAAACAATGAAAATAAAAATGTATGAGACAACCATAGTGGCATAAATTCTTAAAAGAAAATGCTACACATGAAACACCCATTAGCATGTTAGAAATATTGGAAGCATGGGTCAAAGCATATAAGTGTGTCCCACCTTATTGAAAAAAATATTTTAAAATATAACCAAGTAAATAAATATTTAAAAATCCTATAAAAATGTTTTTTTGTTAGGGATCATATGAATGCTAGTATGTTTTTATGACTTAGAAATGTACCCAATTGTGTGATTTTGTGTCTACATTTCCCCCCACTTTATGTTATTGAGTGAATACTTAATAAAATAAAGCAGATAAGAGATGCATACCTTATGATCTTGTAGAGTGTGTGGAAAAATGCATGCGAGTGGACAAGCGAAGCATGAAATAATCAAAGTGAAGCATGGTGACTAGGAAAGGAAAGACCGTAGGGGTGAAGAACATGTGTTGTACCATGTTGTTGTTGGTTGTGGTTGCTCCTTCTTGTAAGGAAAGAGCTGAAAAGGAAGAGTAAGATTGTATTCATTTTCGGGTATATGATAAATCGAGAGAAAAATATGTAAAATTGTGTAAAGGAAAGTGTGCTCATGATGTAAAAGAGTATAAAGGATGGAAAAGTGTCCTGAAATGTTTTAAAGAGATTGTTTTTTGGTGATGTCATGCAAATAGTGATTTTTTTTTGTGATCTCATGCTAATGGCAAGTTTTTTTGGGAGATCTCATGCCAAGTGCAAGTTTTTGAGTGATCTCACGCCAAGGAGAAAGTGTTGGGGAGAGAGGTCTAGTGTTACTCTCCATCCATGACTATACCTGATAAACACCACTGCATATGGTACGTCCCTGATTTGTTCTTTCTATCCCGAACTAGTTCTGATTATACTAATTATTGTGATTGAAATGGATTGTAGGAGATTGCATGCATGTTGTAACTAAAGGATTGTGCCTGAATTGTATAACTGCTCTGAAGAATTTTGGGAACTGTGCTGATTTGAGAAGATGATTGTGTGTGACCCCATGACATTAGTTCCTAGGGGAGGAAACATGTGCGAAGGTGCTATTGTATGAGTCTAAGCACTGGTGTTTGTGCTTATCTGAGGACCCAAGTTAGATTCTAGAGCTTTTTTGTGACTATGTTCTTGTTCAGTTTATGTATTGTGTGAATATGTGTCGTAGCTCTAGCAGTAGGGTGATTTGTTCACCCAATGCATACTCCCCCTCATTTGGGGTGCATGTGATGACTTTAGGAGTGTGTGGCCCAAAAGAGAGGACTTGATGTTGATATGAAGATGATACCTGTAGGGGGTAGGGGATGTGCATGGTGGATAATAAGGCATATGTAAACAAAATGGCTAAAAATATGTGTTAGTGTAAGAAAAACATGTAATATAAAAATAATGTAACAAACAAGTGTGCGAACAAGAAAGACCATGAAAAGCGGGTTTCAAACATGGGACATTACTGACAATGTGACAAGAAAATTAGGGACGAAGTGGCCAAAAGAATACAATGATAATAGAAAACATAGGTCGAGCCCGCAAACAATGACATACAATAACAAACAATGGAAAGAAAAAATTATGAGACAACCATAGTGGCATAAATTCCTGCAAAGAAAATGCTACACATGAAACACCCATTAACATGTTAGAAAGATTAAAAGCATGGGTTAAAGCATATAAGTGTGTCCCACCTTGTGGTAAAAATATTTTAAAATTTGACCACTAAATAAATATTTAAAAATACTATAAAAATGTTTTTTTCTTAGGAATCATATGAATGCTTTGAGTATGCTTTTATGACTTAGAAATATACCCAAGCGCTTGATTTTGTGTCTACATTTCCCCCTACTTTATGTTGTTGAGTGAATACTCAATAAAATAAAGCGATAAGAGATACATACCTTATGATCCTATAGAGTGTGTGGAAAACTGTGTGTTGAGTGGACAAGTGAAGTATGAAATAATGAAAATTGAAGCATGGTGACTAGGAAAGGAAAGACCCTAGGGGTGAAGCACATGTGTTGTAACATGTTGTTATAGATTGTGGTTTCTCCTTCTTGTAAGGAAAGACCTGAAAAATAAGAGAATGAATGTATCCATTGTCAGGTATATGATAAATCAGAGGAAAATATACATAAAATATGTAAAAGTGTGTAAAGGAAAGTGTGCTCATGATGTAAAAGAGTGTAAAGGATGGAAAAGTGTCCTTAAATGTTCTAAAGAGAGTTTTTTCGTGATCTCAGGAAAATAGTGAGTTTTTTTATCTCACGCCAATGGCGAGTTATTTTGGGAGATCTCATGCCAAGTGTGAGTTTTTGGGTGATCTCATGCCAAGGAGAAAGTGTTGGGGAGAGAGGTCTAGTGTTACTCTCCATCCATGACTATACCTGATAAACACCATTGCATATGGTACGTCCCTGATTTTTTATTTTTTTCCTGAATTAGTTCTGATTATATTGATTATTGTGATTGAAATGGATTGTAGGAGATTGCATGCATTTTTAAGTAAAGGATTGTGCTTGTAATTGTATAATCAAGCTTTCTCAAGAATTTTTTTAACTGGTTGAT
This sequence comes from Taxus wallichiana var. yunnanensis, assembly GCA_018340775.1. Lineage (NCBI taxonomy): Eukaryota > Viridiplantae > Streptophyta > Pinopsida > Cupressales > Taxaceae > Taxus > Taxus wallichiana. The sequence goes on along the minus strand of CM031240.1, from coordinate 9,897,852 downwards.
TTGAGAAGATGATTATGTGTGCCCCCATGACATTAGATCTCGGGGTAGGAAATAGGTTCCAAGGTGCTATTGTAGATGAGTTTGAGCACCGGGTGTTTGTGCTATGTTAAGGAACCAAGTTAGATTATGGGCCTTTTTGTGACTATGTTCATGTCCTGTTTATGTATTGTGTGAATTTATGTCCTAGCTCTATCTGTAGGGTGATTTTTTTCCTAATGTATGCTCCCCTTCATTTGGGGTGCATGTGATGATTGTAGGAATGTGCAGCCCAAAAGAGAGGACCTGATGCTGATTTGAAGATGATACCTGTAAGGGGTAGGGGATGTGCATGGTAGAGAATAAGGCACATGTAAACTTGATGGCTAAAAATATGTGTTAGTGCAAGAAAGACATGTAATAGAAAAACAATGTAAGAAACAAGTGTCCGAACTAGAAAGATCGTGAAAAGAAGGTTTCAAACATGTGACATCACCGACAATGTGACAAGAAAATCGGGGGCGAAGTGGCCAAAAGAATACAATGATAATAGAAAACATAGGGCATAGCCCATAAACAATGACATACAATAACAAACAATGGAAAGAAAATGTATCGAACAACCATAGTGGCATAAATACCTACAAAGAAAATGCTACACATGAAACACCCATTAGCATATTAGAAAGATAAAAGCATGGGTCAAATCATATTAGTGTGTCCCACCTTGTGGCCAAAAATATTTTAAAATTTGACTAGTAAATAAATATTTAAAAATACTATAAAAACTTAAAAAATCAAGTAAATTTTGGATGGCCTACACCTTAGTATTTATAAGCTCTTAAAATACATGTTTGGTCATTTAATATGTGTTTTTTCATGTTTTAGTTATTAGACATATTTTGCTGAAAGTACAAAAACTACAAAAAAGTGGGACACAAGTATGTCAAGACATGTATGTATCAATGGAAAGTAATTTGCTAAGAATAGACAATAGTATATGATAAAACAATAACACCTGTAATGTGTGAGAGTAAGAAAGGTATATTCCCCCAGTAACCTCAATTGGACTGGAAAAAGATACAGTTCCAAGCATCATTGAAATGTGTGAAAATCCTTAAGGATTTACACTCACTCCAAAAGAGCAAGTGAACGGGAATGTGTGTATATAGAAAGTTAATGAGATACTAAGTATCTAACTAGCATAGTAAGAAAAGTGCATCATGTAAGTAGTATAAACAAACAAGAGTAATTGCAACCAAGATTTGCAAATGCAATGCATGAGTGTAATGAAATGGTATGCAATGTGTGAATGTGATAAGAGTAGTGTTCCCCATATCGGATGTGTGTGAGATGAGGTTCATTTAAAAGAAGACCCCTTAACAATCAAGAATGAACCATACAAAAAAGAGTGCGTCATAGGGAAATGGTTTGAGAATATGTGATAGAAAGATAGATCATGAAGCATAGAGAATGAAAATTTAATGCAGTGAGGTTCATTTCATATTTAGAACCTCGGTATTTGAGTATGAACCGTGGAACTAGAGTGCATCATAGGGTAATGTGTTTTGTGAGAGGAGATGATAGAAAGATGTATCGTAAAGCACAAAGTGTGAATTGTAGTGTATGTGAAGTTCATTTCAAAATTAGACAATCCACAATCGAGTATGAATCGTGGAACTAGAGTGAGTCATAGGGTAATGACAATACAATGCATGTATCAAAGGGTTTGAAAGTTCATAGAAAGACAACTCATGAAGTGTAAAGCGTTAAGTGTGATAGTAGATTGTAGATACAACTTTTAGTGATAAAATAGGGGAAGTTTGATGCCCCCAAGTGTGCGAGGAATGGTGATCTATGTGATGACGTGAGAGAGAACTTACCAAGGTGGTGGAGTTTAAAATGTGTTAGAAGAAAACATATGGTCGTCAAAATGGTAATTAGGAGCAAGAGTAGGACCAAGCTTGGAATTTAGGTTGGTAAGAGAAGGCCTGATGAGGCAATGTAGAGTTTTCTTGGTCTTGCTTAGATATTGATTGCTGATTTGGAATTCGTAACACCATAGGAGACTTGAGAGGAGGAGGGGATAAACTGATCTATAGAGGAGGTTTCTTAGTTGGAATTGGGAACACTATAAAATACTTCAGGAGGAGGGGGTGGAATGAATTTTAGAGGAGTTTTCTTAGCTAGAATTGGTAACATTGTATAAAACTTGAGAGGAGGAGGGGATGGATTGAATTTTAGAGGAAGTTACTTAGTTAGAATGGGTTGGAAAGACGACTTTTGACTGAATGATGCTCACTAGAGATGGAAGTACTGGATTTAGGAGTCCGTTGAGATTTAACAATTGAAGATGAACATGAAGCAAACTGTTGTGCAACAAATGAGATAAAACCCTAATAATCAAGGTGCTTAATTATTTGTTTTAAAGAACATAAATCATTCTAATTATGTCCATTAATTCTGTGATAATTGAAAAATGGAATACCTATGTACTTGAAAAGCTGATAACAAGGATAACAATGAGTAGATGGAAAGTTGATCAATTGATGAGTGATGAAATGAGGAAGAATATCATGTTGTTTAGCAATTAGATCAAACTTGAGAGGTGTGGGTAGCAGTAATAATTGAGGTTCACTTATATGAGCACATGTAGAAGTCATTGAAGTAGAATGAGAAACATCTTTGAGATGTTGGATTTCATCTTTAATAGATGTAATTGTTGTTTCCATAGCTTGAATTTTTTCTTAAAATAAATAGTATAAATCCAGAATGGACTCTAATATGGGTTGATTGGATGGAGGATTAGGACCAATAGAGTCATTAGATAGACAACCAAAGATGAAACTTACTTTAATGGGTGGCTTATTGCGAGGGAGATACATAGTGTCTAGGTTTTTTTAGAGAAAAATATTGTAAGGTGGATGTATTTGAAGTAGGTCATGCAAAGATATTTGAGGAATTTGAGGAGCCATGAAAGAAGATTGGATAGAATAAGCAAAATTAGGATCCAAGTGTATGATCACGAGAAGGGTTCACTAAATGAGTTAATTTAATTTGATTTAAATCTAGTTACAAAGCCACTACTAAAATAAATGATATGATGCAAACAAGATAAGATTTAAAATATGAAATCCTAGGCAAGAACATGAGATAAGAAGACTTAGCTTATTTTTGCGTAATATGACACCAATTTGGGCAGGGAGAAGTGATGAACAAGATTCAAACAACATTGTAATTAATCTCTGTAAATTTTGCAACTCACGAACAAGGTTGGGTAGGGGCGTCCACGACAGAAAGGGGCACTTGTGCGCTTATGACTAGATTTGGGCACCTGTGATTACATAGAAGCTCTAGATTTGATTTCTATTATTTCATAGTTTCTCTTTGTTGATATCCTGTTGTTTGTACTATGATCATCAAATACACCCGTGTAATGTAAAAGAGATGTTCACCTACACAAGCCCACAAACCACATCAAATCTAAAAGGAAAATACATAATGGAGAGTCAAAATGACCCACTGACAGATCACCTCGAGAGTGAAATTACGACCGAGCACTACACTACATCTCAAACTCAATGTATTTGTTGTGAGTGTGTGTAGAAATTGATCCCTAGGATGTCCTTGTGCAAGTTACACTTGATAACGTGATGTATCAAGAATATAGAAATGTATATCATGTATGGATGGAATAGAATGAACTTCCCATTCTTATGCAGTGTATGCAGAGTTGATGCAGCCCTTGTCCCTTAAATGGATGCTAGATGCATTCCTTTGACTTCTTTAGGTGCCTTTGGAATGCAATCTTAGCTGATGGTAATAATGTTTAGTGTTTTTTCCCTAATTTTGAACACATAACTATGCATTTATATGATTCCCTTGTTTGTTTTTTAAAATTGACAACCTGTAAGGCTGACCCATAAGTGAAAAAGATAGAGTAAGGTAGAAAAGTGTTAGGGGTGCCCAGAAGGGACATGAGCGCTATTGTCCTGTCTGGGTGCTAGTGTCTGAAGCCATAAATGATAAATCAGTAAAATACCGAATGAGATGTAGTGTGTGTAAGACCAAATAGAGAACAAGAAACAAAGAAAATAGGCTAAAGATAATTTCCAATCACTAGTTTTATTTCTTAGGAATCATATGAATGGTAGTATACCCAAGTGTGTGATTTTGTGTCTACAAAAACTAATATACTTCTTCAGAATCATATTTCGACATGAACACGTTACAAAAGTCATAAAATTGTGAAATTTAATGGCATAATTATTAGGTACATCTTTTTTATTATCAGGCCTTTAAGTTCTTGATGACAAGGACATTCAAAACTTGATCCAAGTAAATAATAATTTTTTTTGTGTATAAATATGTCTTAAATGTTTACTTCTCAAACCGTGAAAACACCTAGAAGATTTTATGTGCTTCTCTATAAGATAAAAATTATCTTTCCACAATATGATGCTTTTGGAATATAGACAATTTTCCTTAAAACTTCAATGTAATATTTTTGTGATCATTATGCATCCTAATTATTGCAATAATGCACCACTGTATTTATAAACTTGTTGAATTCAAATACGAAGCTTATTGGCATATTATATGACATAACATGAGTTGAAAATTTAATTTAAAAAAACATCAGAAAATTACAAATTAGGGGATTGAACAACTCATAAAGGGCAATGAATGTTTCCATAGACAATATGGAAATGGAATTTTAGATGTTGTGTATGGTGTAGAAATGCTCATTGCAAAGGACTATACAAAAATAAGAGAGGAGATGGTGAAACAAGGGAACATGAAGAGATGATATGATGAAGATGGAGATGAATGGAATAAGACAACGACTGCAACCAATAAGAGCTTAACCTTGAAGGAATTAGCTAGTCACCTAAAAATATTAGATTTCTACAACGCTCTGTTTAATAAACTAATTGACGATAAATGCCATTACAACAATGATTACTTTTTGTGGTCAACTTGAGACGAATAGACGTAAAAAAAACAATTGAATTAAATTTCATATGAGAGCCTTCAACATATAATGAAAAAACTTTTTTGTACACCCAGTTAAGGGAAATAAAGAAAATACATTATTTTTTTGAAACTGACTAGTTTAATCTGCATTGGCAATAATTATGAGACAACGGTAATATATATGGAAATATAAAATTTAAATGATTTACAAACATGGAAAGAACGTAGAGTGTGAGAAGCTTAAAGTGAGGATTAACAATTATGGTATTTTCGTATTATATGGATATATATAAATATCAATATACCTCAAATAGTAACACAATAGTTAATTAATTGTGAGACTAATATAACCTCTTGTTAATATAATAATTAATTAATTGTATGATTAGTATATTTACTTATTTGACCTTCCCTCTATTCATTTATAACTTCCTAATTATTTATTAAATATAACAATAATTTACTAATGGAAAAAACTCAATATGGACATTACACATGTCGGAAATAATAAATAATATTTGATGGCATGAAAGATTTAATCTACATTCAAACAATAAAATATTACGTATTCTATATTTACTGTATTTGACAATTATTAACAAAGTTGTCCAAAATTTGAACTCTCTTAAATCATATATTATATGTTTGACGCGTTCCCAAAATTAAATTATTTTACTAAGCGGTTGTCGAATTAAATTACTAAATAGAATATTCATAACCTATATTTATTGTATTTGCCAGTTATCAACGGAACAGTCCACCAAAATTTTAACTCTCCTAATTATATATTAAGTGTTTGACCGTTAATAAAAGAGGAATTTTATAATTTTGCGTTGGCTTCGCCGCTCTTGTTTGGATGTTCTGGTTCAACCCAGGGTTATAAATAGGCAACGCTTCAGTTTGAAGATTATGTTTCTGTTGATCAAATTAGCATCTGATAAAATAAAATAAAGTATATCATGGCGCTTCGAATTTGTTTGAGATTTATCAGTGTGTTTGTGATAATGTCTATTACTTTGGGAGATCATGGAGGTGTACCGGTGTCACCATTTCCATTACCCAATAAAGACGCAAATATGGGAGCGCTCATCTCATGTCTGAGTCAGAGCGGTATAAATAACGTGACATTGAGAGCCTCCGCATCATCATCTGCAACAAACTATGATTCTCTGCTCAATTTTTCTCTGCAAAATCTGCGCTATGCTGAATCTAACATACCCAAACCATATGCTCTGATTATCCCGGATAGCAGGGAGCATGTGGTGAAGTCGGTGCAATGCTGCATACAATATGGGTGGGAGATTCGTGTGCGTAGTGGAGGACACAGCTACGAGGGTCTCTCCTCCACCTCTAACAACCCCAATTTCGTCATCATCGATCTCATGAAAATGGAAGGAGTTAAGGTGGATATGAGATCCAAGACGGCGTGGGTAGAGTCCGGCGCAACCTTGGGCCAGTTGTACTCTGCCATTGCAGAAAAGACTGCACGCTACGGTTTCCCTGCGGGAGTCTGCCCTACTATAGGCGTGGGCGGCCATTTGAGCGGAGGTGGACTGGGTTTGCTCTCTAGGAAATATGGCCTCTCCGCGGACAACGTTGTGAATGCCTTGCTGGTGGACGCTAATGGTAAATTGGTAGACAGAGAGGGCATGGGAGAAGATGTGTTTTGGGCGTTGCGAGGCGGCGGCGGAGGGAGTTGGGGCGTTGTTATTGCATGGAAGATAAAGCTTGTCAAACTCCCTCCCAAAATCACAGCGTTCAATGTTCCCCGCACGGGAAGGAACGAGATCACCAAGCTGATTAATCGATGGCAGACCATTGCACCCTCTGCACACGAGGATCTCTATATCCGTGCCTTTGTGTTCGGTGGGAAGCCTGAGGTTACACTTACCTTCAATGGAATGTTTTTGGGTTCCCTCCCTAAACTCCTCAAACTCGTCAACAAAACCTTTCCCGAAATGGGTCTGGTCGCCGCCAATTGTAACGAGACAGATTGGATAGGTTCAGTGATTTATACCGCTGTTTCCAATGGATATTCTGCAGACATTCGCAACAGATTTTTGCCCACCAAAACCTACTTCAAGAATAAGTCTGATTTCGTAACAAGCCCTATCTCGGCCTCAGGCTTACAAGGAGCGTGGAAAATTATGGAGGAGCAATCCAACAGTATTATGATATTGGCCCCTCTTGGAGGAATCATGAATCGCATACCCTCTCATCAGCTTCCCTACCCCCACCGGGCAGGATATTTGTATGATATTCAGTATATACTCAACTGGAATGAAAGCAGCAAGGATGCTGAATCTGTGGCATGGATGCGCATGTTTTACGAATACATGACTCCCTATGTTTCCAAATATCCGAGGGCCGCTTATGTCAACTATTTAGATCTTGACTTGGGCACCACACCTGCCAATGGAACCTCCACCATGGGACAGGCAAATTCTTGGGGCGCCAAGTACTTCGGAGACAACTTCCAGAGGCTGCTCCAGGTTAAGATTAAATTCGACCCCAACAATATTTTCAGGAACGCTCAGAGCATTCCTCTCATCCGTCACAAGTAAAACCAGGATTCTCTCTGTTTTCTCTATCCATCTTCATAAAAGCCACAGTGCTTTCAAAAATAAACCCATAATCGAAATCATGGGAATGTGCCCTTCTATCGTGTAATAATCCAGAGATTTTCCTGCGTCTAATCAATCCGTTGCTACCCACCTCTTTCGTATTGTTCATAGGAATTGAAGTTTTCTTGAAATATTATTTATACACACAAAGGGTAATATATCCATATATCCAAGTCTGAGCATTGCAATCAAGGCGGAATTAAAGGTTATGAGCGCTCTAGCCAATTATTGAAGCAGAGGTCTTTTTACAATTTTAGTTAATAATTTTGTCAATCAAATAAAAAAATAAATAAAGTCTATATACATTATTGTATTTTAAAATTTGAATAAGGATCATACCAAATCACTCAGAGAAATTGGTATACAAAAGGAATAAACATATCATATACAATTATCAAATAAGGACAAACAATAATACATGGATGGATAGAATTAATCGCAAGAAGTGTTTAGAATGAAACAAGTATAATTTTTTATACAAGATAATTGGTTACTCGTTGTATTTACCAATATCAAGAACGTGATAAGGTGATAATTCTTTCCTTCAATTATACTCACCTCTACTAACCGCACTAGTGACATTATAACAAATACATGAGCCTTTTCTAAGAAACAATTACACAACTGAAGTATCTAGAGGTGCATTAGAGAATGAGTAACAATACCAACAATATTGTATGAGCTTAAAAATATGCACATATATTTATACTTGCAAAAAATATTATAGTACATTTTTACGTATATGGGTGAATTTTATGTTACTTTATAATAATATCAATAAAAGGGTCGATTAATATTGACTTCAAGTAAACAATTAACGTTAAGTTCTAATAAGAGCCAAAAATATTGAATTTTTTTTAGGTTTAGGCGCCCTCTGATTGTTGACGCCTGACGCAATTGCCTAGTCTGTCTAGGGCTTAATCTCCCCTTGATTGCAATGTAGTATATATTTTATTGCAAACTATGAGACATTTAATTGTTTGTTCTATGTAAATTTACGTTTGACAAAAATAAGGTGCCATATAGAAAGCTTTGGACTAAAGGGTTATTAAAGAAGGAATAAATATTATATCGCTAACCTTTTTGTTTAGCTTGTATACGAAAACAAAAAATCATGTACTTGACTGACTTCACCTAACCATATAAAAGGCATTTTGTGAGATGAATTACCATTTGTAAAGGATACTCAATTGGGAGACCTTAGTGTAGAATACACCAACCAAATTAAGATTTTGGGGTTCCACAATTATTGACTAGATAAAGAAAATTATATTCTAGCAAACATAATTTGTTGAGATTCTAATATTTTTTGATAAATTCCAATGAAACAAAATCTGGAGCAAGCCATTGATAATGTAGACACAAAATCACGCACTTTGAGTCATTATTTACTCTCGATCACATACTACTATTTGCATGGTTCATAAGAAAGAAAAGTATTGATTAACCCATGTCTTTGGCCATTTTTTGTTTGTTTCTATTGCTACTTTCGGTCTTGCTCCTTTATTGGCCCAATATATCTTTTCATACTTCAGTTTCACCTTTTCAGGATTGGAGTGCTCAGCTAGGACACCAACTCAAGACGCCCTTATCCCCTCTAGGTGCCCATGTCCTCTTTACACTTTACTCTCACTTTTTGGGTCCTTTCTAGCTGTTAGAGTATCTTATCTTTTTAGCGGTTGGCATTTTTGGGGTTAATTACGAAATTCAAGTGAAGGAATCATATAAATATAAATTTATGTGATCATAATAAGTGACCAAGCACTAAATTGTCACCACTTAAGGTTATATCCATCAAAGACATCTATAGCTACATTTACATACATCTAGCTCATCCACAAGGCACAAATGCTAGTTCATCTACATCGCACTTCATAGGAGGAGAGTCTATTATTTCCATGCACACATTTAGTCACACATTTATTACATCAACATCACCCACACCTATGCTACAAATTTTTCCTCAAACTATTACACATAAAACAAATTCCATAACAAAGGTAGAATTTTTACAGTGATTCTCGTACTTTAATACCTAGTAGAATCCTCCAATATAACATTATTGATTCATCATATCTAGTGTGTATTGAAATATATTAGTAAAAAAATATTAGGTTCAATACTCACCATTTATTTATATAGAAATGATGTATATGACATCCTACCAAATGATTATTCTCACTCCGACAAAAGCTTCATGAAATTACTAAGACTAACATCAATTTATTTTCTAACAAACAATGCGATTGGGATATAAATCTACAATGACTTGATTCTAGTGATGAAATACATTCCCCATGGATGGAACTTTTTCTAAGGATCATGTATCCATACTTGATGATAATCTCTTACAATATATTATGGGTGACACATCACTTCATATATTAGAAACAACTCCTAACCACATGATGATCAATACATCACATGATCATAACCATATAGCATCCATACATCCCCTTCTCTCTAGAAAATGATCTTATAATAAATTTTGATGCTCTATATATTCATGAATATGATACCACATCAAAACATGTTTTTCTACATACACACATACACACAAATAAATACACACACACACACACACACACACACACACACACACACACACACACACACACACACACACACACACACACACACACACACACACACACACACACACACACACACACACACACACACACACACACACACACGCACACATAGATACATACATACATACATACATACGTTGGTTCTTGATGAGATAATTCAAGCCTTTTTGAATTGGATTTTTCATCTTTGTGTCATCCCTGGTTTATTTGGATCTTCAGGATAACTTTAGTGTTCTTTGTGTTGTTTCTTCTTATGTCTATTTTCATTGCTTGGTAGAGGTGTCTTCTTGATCTTTAAATGCTATATCTTTTCTCCATTTGTATTGTTGGGTTTTTTGGTCCCCTCAAAACCAAATAGTTACCTAATCAAATATATATATACGATCCCATATCCTAATCTTATTTCCTTGAAATACACCTTCCTTAATCTTACACCTTGAAATATGGGCATTCATGTTTTTCATGTCATCCCCTAATTGTTAGCATTAGTTTAGTTTAATACATTGTTTGTTAATGGACGATTATAACTTGTCCTCCTTCCTCCCGCATGACCTTTATATTTGACTTTGCTCTTTTGTTTGGAACTCATTGAATACATTGAATAAATTCTATCTTCTACTATCATTGGTATCAGAGCAGTTTTCCCTCAAGGGCTTGTGCATGATAAATACGATCTATTTTGTAGCAGTTTTGGCATCTTGTTCTCTTTCTCCTAGCATGGTTTTGGAGCGACCGGTATGGTGCTCATGGCTGAAGTGTGGCTTTTGGCATGGAATTATACCTGTGCATTTGAAAGCGGTTATATACTCCTTGTATATAGTGTTTGGAGCAGTGATATGTGGATTTGGCATGTTTGGGAGCATCAGAATTAGCGTATATATTTGGTGCAACAACCTGCATTGGAAGCAGAGAAGAATATATGACTGTTTTGTTGGGATTTCATCCATTTGACACATGCTCTCTAGAAATACAGTAAGAAGGCAACGTATGTAGCTTGCGTGGAACTCCTGCATAGTGACTTGCAGTTAAAGTCCAGTCCATTGGAAGTTTGACGTCAACTTATGAAGAACATCTCAATCGCTTCATACAAAACGTGGGTTGAAGTTTATTGGTTTTTTTCATGGATTCCTATCCATTGACAGCATAGACCAGTGGTTGCATGAAGTTTCCATTTGAATAACAATATTTACACAAGGCATTTGAATTTTTGCATTCTTATTTTTGCTCTTGTGTGGCCTTGGAGCCAAGTGCAACCCCTTCTAGTGTGATTTCCCAGAGAGAGTGCTAAGAGGGCATGTACATGTCGCACATTTCCGATGCTTTGAGATTGTTACGAGCAACCCTTCGCTAGGTCACCGAGAGCCCAAGAGGACACCATCGCATCTATTTTACCTTGCTCAATGAATTGTTGAATACCAAAGAACGTATTATTTGACTATTTTTGGTTCGACGTGTGTTGTCAAGCACGCTAAATCTATGAAGAATTGGAGCATGGCTATGATGCAAATGATGAATGTGAAGTAGAATACCCATAGGAGCGTCCGTGTCTCACTGCATGAGCTTATAGAGCCCATCTTCGTGATAGGTTCCTTCAGTAAGAATTTGTAACCATTTTTGAACAATCAATAAATAAAATACAATTTTGAGTTTTTGGAAATGTCTACACCTCGCATTTTGTTGTCGGATGCCTAGTTGCTAAAAGGGCCAAATTTCACCACATGGAAAACCAAGATGCGGATGATTCTTCAGTTTGAAGATCTTTGGGGGATCGTTTCTGGCACGGACGCCCCTCCCACAGACGTTGATCTATTGGCTAAGTATGAAAAGGCTGATGTAAAAGCATTAATGCTTATCACTTTGAGCCTTTCTAATGAGGTTCAACCTCACATTCGGGAAGCAACCACTTCCTCTATGGCATGGGCCACGTTGTGTATTGTCTATGAAGCCAAGAATCTGACGACGATGCTACATCTTTAGACAAAGCTTCACACAATGAGTATGCATGATGGTGAATCAGTCGAAGCCTTCTTATGGTGTGTGGTGAGTTACGCATAGAACTTTCTACTCTCGATGAACCGGTGGATGACAAGTTGCTAGTCCCGCTCACCTTGCGAGCTCTTCCTTCCCGATTTCGAGACACTGATCATCACATTGACCATCACTCAATAGGAGGTGATTTTTGTCAAACTAGTGAATTATCTCCAGCAGGAAGAAGCCATTCAGAATGTTCAAGAAGCCTTCGAAGACAAGGCTCTCATCATGAGGAAAAGCATAGCAACAAGCCTCGGAAAGGGTAGTTAGCCCCCCAGAATCAAAAGTAACATCCATAGCAGCAACCTTCTTAGCGGCCATCACAACGGCCAACCCAAAAGTAGCAGAACAACAAGATGGATCGATGGTGCCACATTTGCTCCACGAATACGCACACGACTGTGAATTGTTATTACAATGGTCATAAGCATGGAAAATCTGGTGAAGAGAGCACTTTTGGCCAAAGATATTCCAAGAAATCCCAATGGCGTGCTCGTAATCAGAGGTAGAAGGGTCATATTACTGCTCAGCAGGATGCCTTATCCGATGAAGAGGTTCTAGATGTAACTCATTCGGACGTTGTCCTAGTCTCGCAGACTTTGTATCCCTTAGAAAGTGTCTGGTTGATTGATTTGGGTGCCGAGTAAACACATGACTGCCAATAAGAAGTTGTTCCATACCCTGAGTGACTAGCCCACTGGAGATCGATCACCATCACGGATAATCGGAGTATATTACGGGTAGGAGATTGGTGATGTCATCATTCCTCTTGGGACACGAAGATGTACACTCGCGAAGGTGCTATATGTTCTAGGTTTGACTTCAAATCTCTTGTCTATGAGTTAGCTTCTTAATCATCGAATGCAGGTCGAATTCTTTGTTTAGAAAGGGGTCAAGTCCTACATCATTTCCCAGGGAGCCTTAGTTAGTGCTCAAGCATTTATGAAAGGTCGTCTATTTACACTAGATGTGGTCACTTCATCTAACATTGCTCTCTCTTCAACAATGAGTCCACTTGCACTATGACACTTTTGATATGGTCATATTTTTACCGGGCTCTGATTAGCTCGACTCGTCAGGAAATGTTAAGAGGGCTTCCTCCACTCTCTCATTCCTTACCTATTTTCTTGGGATGTCTTGCATGGAAAACAACACGAGAGGTCCATTCAAATAGAGCTCTTATCATTCTACGAGCATCTTCAGGTTGTACACATCAATCTATGCGTGACCCACAGGGTAGCTTCCAAGGTTTTTAATACTTCCAACTCATGATTGATGATTACTCACGGAAAATGTGGGTATATTTTCTCAAGTAAGAAGAGTGAGGCATTTTCCAATTTCCAAACCTTTTACCAAAGAAGCCACCAGGTAGTGGGGGAAGCCTCTCCTTATTCTCTCGCTTAGATCGAGGGGGAATTTGTATCGAAGAAGTTCTTAGCATACAGAAAGCATGCCATTCGATTACATCTGATTGCACCCTACATACCCCAAAAGAATGGGATTTCCAAGCGACACAACATGATTGTCATGGAGATGGTTCGTTGTATGCTCTCCACCGCTTGAGTTGGAGGATCGGTTTTAGGCGGCGAGTCAAGAAAACTGATAGGTACTCTTGCAAAAGATTGTATGTATTGCTATATCTCAAGAATACGAGCACACGCCTTTATATACGCCGAGAGGGATGCAAAGACAGTGGGAAAACGGTTATACAGAGACCATTAACAAATATAAACAAATGTATTAATGCTAATGCGCTAACATTCCCCCCCTTAATACATTGCTCTTACAAATGTACCCCCTAAATAAATCAAACTTCACCTTACCAGAGGCTTGGTGAGAATATCTCTGATCTGAAAATCGGTAGGGCAAGATCTTTGGAGCTGAATTTGGTGGTTCAAGACCTGTTCACGAATGTAGTGACATTCGACCTCAATATGCTTTGTTCGTTCATGGAAAATAGGATTCTTCACAAGCTTCAACACACCTTGATTATCGCAGTGAATGATGGGAGGTTTCTCTTCAGAATCCCTATATCTGCAAGAATGCGACGTAACCAAATTACTTCGCACACAGCTCCTCGTGCGGCACGGTATTCAACCTTAGTGGATGAGAGAGCAACAATAGTTTGCTTCTTGCTAATCCACGAGATAGGTCCAGATCTGAGATGAAAAACATATCCTGAAGTGGATTTCCTGTCATCAACGGATCCTGCATAGTCCGAGTCTGTATATCCCTGTAAGAAGAAAAATGAGTGTTCTTCGATACTTCAGAACCAAAGTCAACTGTACCTCGGACATATCTCAACACATGCTTTACTGCTATCCAATGACATTTCTTCGGCTCCTGCATAAATCTGGTGAGATAGCTCACAACAAAGCAAAGATCCAGTTTAGTATAAGTCAAGTAAATGAGACTCCCCACAAGCTGCCTGTAGTGAGTGCCATCTACTTGCGGTGAATCCTGGAATCTAGATAATTGCAAACCTTTTTCCATAGGTGTGGACATTGGTTTACAATTTGACATTCCATACTTTTCCAGAGTGTCTTGGCATATTTCATCTGGGAGACGAAGATATGATTCTTCTTCTACCATATCTCTAAGCCAAGATAGTAGTGAAGTAGCCCCAAATCGGTCATGTCGAAGGATTTCTTTAGATCATTCTTTACATCATCTACAAGATTGTCAAAACTTCCTGTGATCATAAGATCATCTACGTACAAAACCAAATGACAATCTCTGTTCCTACCTTCTTGATATACAAATTTGTATCTGAGGGGCTCTGAGTGAATCCATGCTGCAATAGGTGATCATCAATTTTTATATACCATGCCCTAGGTGCTTGTTTGAGTCCATAAAGAGACTTTATCAGACGACATACCTTGTGTGGTTGATGCTCGTCTACAAACCCTTCAGGTTGGGCCATGTACACTTCTTCTTGTAGATCACCATTTAGAAAAGCACTCTTGACATCCATCTGCTGAAGTTTCCATCCATTTTTTGCTGCCAGTGCACATACAACTCTGATGGTTTTGATCTTCGCAATGGGTGCAAAGGTCTCGTCATAGTCAATTCCTTCTTGCTGAGCATAACCCTTTGCAACAAGTCATGCTTTGTGTTTGTCGATTGAACCATCTGCCTTATATTTTGTTTTGAAAATCCATTTGCAGCCAATGGATTTCTTACTTGGAGGCAGATCGACAAGTTCCCACGTCCGATTCTGAATCAGGGAATCATATTCAACATCCATAGCTTGTTTCCACTATGGTTGGTCTAATGCCTCACGAACAGTGTCAGGTTCGGTGCTCTCAACAACTGAACTCATGAGTGCAAAATTTACCTCATGTCTAGCTTGACTTCATGTTCTAACTCCCGTAGAAGTACCAGGAAGTGAGTTCAGGTGTGCATCCCTAATAGTACTCTGGACCCATTTCGGACGTTGGTGCTGCTGATGTGAAGATGTGTTTTCCAGTGTGCCAAGATCAACGAACAAGTCTCCACTCAGCTCTTCTTCTCTCTGAGAAGAATCATCTTGCTCATCATCTGGATGTGTGAGCAATCTATGTGACGAGGTTGGTACTGGATCTCCATTGTGTGGCAGGGAGTCAAAGGATGACTCATCACATACCACATCTCGACTCTCGTAGATCTTCTTCGTCTCAGGATCCATGAGACGATATGCCTTTGAGGTAGTACTATACCCCAAGAAAAGACATGGCAGTGTCTTTGGATCGATCTTCTTCCTTCTCTTATCTGGAACATGCATATATGCAGTATAACCAAAAACTCTCAAATGATGAATAGAAGGTTTACGACCAGTCCATACCTCTTCCGGTGTCTTGTTCTGCAAGATCTTCGTGGGTGCCCGGTTGAGTAAATACACTGCTGTCTGGACTGCTTCTGCCCAAAACTGATCCTCCAACTTGGCGGTCGAGAGCATGCAATGAGCCATCTCCATGACAGTCCTATTGTGGCACTCGGAAATCCCGTTCTGTTGGGGTGTATAGGGAGCAGTCAAATGTTGCTGAATGTCATGCTGCTTCAAGTATGCTAAGAACTTCTTTGACACAAATTCCCCCCCTCGATCTGAGTGGAGGAGAAGAAGAGGCTTCCCAGACTACCTGGTGGCTTTCTTTGTAGAAGGTCTTGAAATTTTCAAGTGCCTCACTCTTCTTCCGAAGGAAATATACCCACATTTTCCATGAGTAATCATCAATGATGAGGTAAAAAATGTAAAACCTTGAAAGCTAGATGGCGAGGGGTCCGCACAGATCGGTGTGAGCGACTGAAGAGGCTCAGTAGAATGATAAGAGCTCTGTTTGAATGGACCTCTATGTTGTTTGCCCATGCAAGACATCCCAGCAAACAGGGTAAGGAATGGGAGAGTGGAGGAAGCCCTCTTACCATTTCCTTCACACTAAGTTGATGCGAGCCTCGGCGAGAAAGATGACCATATCGAAAGTGCCAAAGTGCGGTGGACTCTACCATTGATGCGAGAGAGAGCAACGCTAGATGAAGTGACCGCATCTAGTGCAAATAGACGGCCCTTCGAAATGCTTGAGCAATGATGGCCCGACTCTCCTGGGGAAATGATGCGGGACTTGACCCCTTTTTCAACAAAGAATTCAACCTGCATTCTATGGTTAAGAAGTTGACTTACAGACAAAATATTTGAAGTCAAACCTGGAACATAGAGCACCTTTGTGAGTGTACATCTTCGTGTTCCAAGAGGAATGATGACATCACCAATCCCTGCTTTCAATATACTCTTGATTATGTCTGTGGTGATCCGATCTCCGTGGGCCGGTCACTCAGAGTATGGAACAACTTCTTGTTGCCAGTCATGTGTTTGTTGGCATCTGAATCAATCAACCAGACATCTTCTGACGGCTGCGAAGTCTGTGAGACTAGAACAATGTCAGAATGAGTCGTATCTGGTACCTCTTCATCGGAGGTGGCATCTGTGGCAGCAATGTGGCCCTTCTGCCTCTGATTACGAGCATGCCATCGGGATTTCTTGGAATATCCTCGGCCAGAAGTGCTCTCTTCACCAGAGTTTCCATACTTGCGACCGTTGTAATAACAGTTCGCAGTCGTGTGTGTATCCATGGAGCAAATGTGGCACCACCGATCCACCTTGTGATTATCTTTATTCAGGGTGGCGCTTGTGGTGGCCACTATGAAGATGGCTGCTTGAGCATCTTTTTGATTTTGGGGGCTGATTGCCCTTTCCGAGGCTTATGTTTTTGCCTCGTGATGAGAGCCTTGTCTTTGAAGGCTTCTTGTACATTTTGCATGGCTTCTTCCTGCTGGAGATAATTCACCAGGGTTGTAAAACTCACCTCTTGTTGAGTGATTGTCAACGTGGTGATCAATGTCCGAAACCGTGAAGGAAGAGCTCGCAGGGTGAGTGGGACTAGCAACTTGTCGTCCACTGGTTCACCGAGTGCAGAGAGTTCTACATGTAACTCAGCTACACGCCGCAAGAAGGCTTCTACTGATTCGCCATCATGCATACTCATCGTATGAAGCTTTGTCTGAAGTTGCAACTTTGTCGTCAGATTCTTAGCTTCGTAGATGGTACACAATGCGCTCCATGCCTGAGAAGAAGCGGTTGCTTCCCGAATGTATGGCTGCACCTCATCAGAAAGACTCAGGGTGATGAGCATTAGCACTTTCGCATCAGCCTTTTCATATTTTTCCAACAGATCATCGTCTGTGGGAGGGGCGTCTTTGCCAGAGACAATCCCCCAAAGATCTTCGAATTGAAGAATCGTCCGCATTTTGGTTTTCCATGCGGCGAAATTTGGCCCTTTCAAGAGTTGGGCATCGGATAGCAATATTTTTGGAGCAGACATTTTCAAAAACTCAAAAATGTATTTTATTTATTTATTTATTTTTCAAAAATGGCTACAATGCTTACTGAAGGAATCTATCCCGAAGATGGGCTCTATAGGCTCATGCAGTGAGACACCGACGCTCCTGTGGGCATTCTATTTCACGTTCGTCATCTGCATCATAACCACGTTCAAGTTCTGCACGAATCCGCCGTGCTTGACATCGAACGTCGAACCAAAAGTATTCCAACATTCCTCGGTACACAATCTCGTCAAAGAGAATGTTCCCAGTGTTGTGTAGCTCGTTGACCAAGGCAAAGAACAACCCAGTGGTTTCTTCGTTGTCATTCAATGCCCAAATATTTGGTGCATTGCTTGCAGTGCTTTGTGCATCAGAAAACTGAGACATACACCCACACAGCGATTTGCTTCCACGCTCGAAGGACAACACACACACGGCTTGCTCGCGAAATGATGGGTAATTTAGAGTTCACGCACGGGATCTCGATTCTCCATGCACTTACAAAGCAACTTCCTTGCGGGCGAGAGGTCATGCACGGGTTCTGAATCTTCACTCACAAAGAAGAAAAGATCAAAGAAGGCGCACCAAATCAATGAGTCTCCTCCATGCGGGAACCACGCACACCATGAAACATAGATAGGGAACCACGGTTTCTCCAAAACGCTGCTCTCCACGCACAAAGACGAAACATAGACGAGGAACCACGGTTTCTCCAAAACGCGTTGTTCTCCACACACAAAGATGAAACACGAGACGAGGAAAATGTGGGTTTCTCCTTCGAAAACACTACTCTCCACGCACGGCCACGAAACACACACAGCAAATACGGGACAGGGAACCACAAATCAATGTCTGCTCTCCTCCTTCACGCATAACCTGCTCTGATACCAATGATAGGTACTCCAAAAGATTGTATGTATTGCTATATCTCAAGAATACGAGCACACGCCTTTATATAGGCCGAGAGGGGAGGAAACCGTGGGAAAAACGGTTATCAATGACACCATTAACAAATATAAACAAATGTATTAATGCTAATGCGCTAACATTATTGTATCTACTCAGCGGGGTACCCGTGAAGATCTTGTAGAAACGAGACATCGAAAGAGGTATGGGTACTGGTCGTAAACCTTCTATCTATCATTTGAGTTTTTTTGTTTGTATCTGCATATATGCATGTTCCAGGATGGGAAAAGGAAGAACATCTATCCAAAGACAACTGCTATGTATTTTCTTGGGGTATAGTACTACCTCAAAGGCATATCGTCTCATGGATCTGAGATGAAGAAAATCTATGAGAGTCGAGATGTGGTGTGTGATGAGTCATCCTTTGACTCCCTACCACACAATAGAGATCTAGTACCGACCTCGTCACATAGATTGCTCACACATCCAAATGATGGACAAGATGATTCTTCTCGACAAGAGAAGAAGAGCTGAGTGGATACTTATTCGTTGATCTAGGCACACTTTGAAAACACATCTTCACATCAACAACAAGCAGCACCAATGTCGAAATGGGTCCAGAGAATACTATTGGGGATACACACGAACTCACTTCTGAAGTACTTCTACGGGAGTCAAAACACGAAGTCAAGCCGGAGACATGAGGTAAATTTTGCACTCATGAGTTCAGTTGTTGATAGCACCGAACTTGACATTGTTCGTGATGCATTATACCAACCACGGTGGAAACATGCTATGAATGCTGAATATGATTCCCTACTTCAGAATCGGATGTGGGAACTTGTCGATCTACCTCCAGGTAAGAAATCCATTGGTTGCAAATGTTTTTTCAAAACAAAATATAAGGCAGATGGTTCATTGATAAACACAAAGCAGGACTTGTTGCAAAGGGTTATGCTTAGCAAGAAGGACTTGACTATGGTGAGACCTTTGCACCCACTATGAAGATCAAAACCATCAGAGTTGTCTGTGTACTAGTAGCACAAAATGGATGGAAACTCCAGTAGATGGATGTCAAGAGTGATTTTCTAAATGGTGATCTCAAAGAAGAAGTATGCATGGCCCAACTTGAAGGGTTTGTAGATGAGCATCAACCACACAAGGTATGTCATCTGATAAAGTCACTTTATGGACTCAAACAAGCACCTAGGGCATGGTATATAAAAATTGATGATCACCTATTACAACATGGATTCACTCGTAGCCCCTCAGATACAAATTTGTATATCAAGAAGGTAGGAATAGAGATTTTTATTCTGGTTTTGTACATAGATGATCTTTTGATCACAGGAAGTTCTAACAATCTTGTGGATGATGTAAAGAATGATCTGAAGAAATCCTTCGACATGACCGATTTGGGGCTACTTCACTATTGTCTTGGCTTAGAGATATGGTAGAAGAAGAATCATATCTTCGTCTCCCAAATGAAATATGCCAAGACTCTCTTGGAGAAGTATGGAATTTCAGATTGTAAACCAATGTCCACACCTATGGAAAAAGGTTTGCAATTATCTAGATTCTAGGATTCACCACAGGTAGATGACACTCACTACAGGAAGCTTGTGGGGAGTCTCATTTACTTGACTTATACCAGGCTAGATCTTTGCTTTACAGTGAGCTATCTCACCAGATTTATGTAGGAGCCGAAGAAATGTCATTAGATAACAAAAAGCATGTGTTGAGATATGTCTAAGGTACATTGACTTGACTGCATATCGAGGATCTTCTTCATGATAGGAAATACACTTCGGTATGTTTTCATCTCGAGATCTAGACCTATCTCATGGATTAGCAAGAAAAAAACTGTTGTTGCTCTCTCATCCACAAGAAGTAGGTTGTTGTTGAATCTTCCAGAGGCTGCTTGCCGCACGGGGCTATGTGCGAAGTGATTTGGTTATGTCGCATTCTTGCGAGATATAGGGATTCTTGAAGAGAAACCTCCCATCATTCAACTGCATGACAATCATGGTGTGTTGAAGCTTGTGAAGAATCATGTTTTTCATGAATGAACAAAGCATATTGAGGTCAAATTTCACTACATTCATGAATAGGTCTTGAACCACTAAATTCAGCTCAGTCTTTACTACGATTTTTAGGTTGTAGATATTCTCACCAAGAGTCTCGGCAAGAGTGAAGTTTGATTTGTTTAGGGTGTACATATGTAGAAATAATGTATTAAGGGGGAATGTTAGCATTAGTTTAGTTTAATAGATTTTTGTTGATGGACAAAGATTATAACTGTCCTCCATCCTCCATGACCTTTATATTTGACTTTGCTCTTTTGTTTGGAACACATTGAATAAATTTTGTCTTCTACTATCATTAATATGATGAATATTTGTAAACAAAAAATTAAAAAAACATACACTTGTCTTGTAATTACTCTCTTACAAAATCAAAACTCATTAGATATAAATTCTTACATAGGAAACACAATTTTTTTTCTTTAATATATTTTGTTAAAATACATTAGTAATTATAGAATACCGATGTTTCCTATTATAATGTAAATATCATCTATGACCACACATGTTACCTACAATTGTTACACCCATTATATATAACCCAAAAATCCCATAAACAACCAACACTATTTATCAACTACCACACTTTGAAAGACCATGAGAGATTGATCCCAACAAGATGACCCCATAAAATATGGCACCTCTCACACATCAAATTTTACCTCTATGTTATTCTTTTCTCTAGAATTTGTTACCTATCTATGTTAGGAATAAAACTTAGCTTAATTCATCATTAGTTGATATTTGAATAAATGTAATAAGTTAAAGTATTTAATTTAAATACTTTAAACTTATGTAAATAGGTATTAGTTATCCTTAGTTATTAGTTAACTAAATGATAATGTTCTCATCCCAATGTTTGTGGGATCATGTTCTATTTTGCATATTTTGTTCCCGGATGATTTCCATGAGGGGCATATGCTATTTCTGCATATTTGCTCAGATTAGTTGATTTGCTTCCATATATTGTGGATGAGATAGAAGTTGTCCAATATCTATAAATATTGCAGCTCTCTCATTTGTTTGTAATGCTTGATTTCATATTAATAAAATTATGCAAGCACCATCTTGTTTTCTGTAGTTAAATCTGGGTTGCAGACAAGATTTGGTATCAGAGTAGTATTATTTGATCAAGAGAGGAGTGTAGGAAGTTTTAGGGAAGTTTAGGGAGATCTGGAGAAATTATAGAGCTAGGAGGAGCCATAGATTCCCTAGCCATTTCACAGCCCCTACCCAAATCCACACCTCGGTTCACGGTTGATTTACAGTTGAAGAACACCTAGAGTGCAATCACAGGCCCTTGTAGACCTAGATGTAAATCTCTTGCAAAAGGTGACATTGTTTCATTCTCTATTTTAAAAAAAAATTGGAAGCATTTACAAAAATATATATACAATATTTTTGATCTATGGGGACCCAAGCTTTTCAAGCTCCCCACATTACTTGTTCTTCCTCTTCTCTGTATTTGAGCATTTAAAAAGGAGATCCAATCAAACATGGAAGTTTCTCTGTGAACCTGCATTTGCCAGAGGAGTAGAAGATAGGATATTTGAATGATCTCTAATGTGCCTACATCTGAAACGAAGACTACAAATTGAACGTAGAGAAGATTTGCAATGTGTAACAAAAAAATTTGCATAGGAAAAAGGAAGAACAAGCTGCCTCCAAGAAAAAAAAATACCCGTGTATGAGAGAAACAATAAAAGAAAGTTGAGGCCAAGGGTTATTATAATGCATATGAAAATTAGATGAATTGCATTTGCACCCTAAAATGTAGTATGCATGCATGTAAGTCATTATTTGTGTTCAGTTTTATGAAAAAATAAGTATAATTTTTCTTTCCATTTTTGGAAAGGGGCTCAGAAAGATATTGAAATCGTAACTTAAAAGAGCCATAACATTTAACTGGTACCTTGGATTGAGGTGCCTTTTTTTTTTAAAGTGTGTGTTTTTGTGAGCTCTACATCTTGGTCATGCTTTTATTAAACAAATTAGATATTGTTTGTATTTCAAAAGAGGCCAAAGAGTCCAAAAACTTAATTTTTTCAAATTCACCAAGAGAACCATTTTTTTGCAAGTTGGCCAGAGCCAAATTTGTAATGTGAGGGCTAATAGTGCCAAAAATTTATAGTACATAGCCGAAAAGGAACCCAAAATAAATAAAATAATATTTTTTTGGGGGGCTATGCATGCTTTGAGGGGGGAAAAGTGTTCAATTTTTTCTTCTACTGTTTATCACTTTTCACAACAGCCGCAATTACGGAACCAAAATTATTTTTTCCAGATTCTCAACTTTTACGTTATGATAATTATCTAGCATGGGAAACAAAAATTCGTGCACAACTTGATTTTGAAAATCTATGGTCCGTTGTTTCTGGTACATTAACAAGATCTGCAACAGATGTTACACAACAAGCTACATTTGATCATGCAAATCAAAAAGCAAAGTTAATAATCTTTTATAGTGTTTCAGATGAGGTACAACCTCATATTCGTGACACTAAAAAAGAAAAATAATTTTAGGATAAGTTGAAAACAATATATGAGTCAAAAAATAAGTACACAATACTTCATCTCCAGAGTCAACTATGGAACTTGAAAATGCAACCAAGCTGGAAAATTTGATTTTTTTGAAGAGTAGTAACTTTGCATGCATCACTTCAAACTTTGGAAGAAGAATTATTTGACACATCACTCATGCCTATATTATTAAGATCTCTTCCTCCTTATATGATTTTTGTGACCATGTAAAACATAACTGGTCAAATAACAAATTTTGAAGAGTTAGTGAATATTCTACAACAAGAGGAAGCTATTCACTCAACTACTGAAAATGAAGAACATGCACTTGCTTCTAATAAAAAGGGAAAAAATAGGCTAATTCTAGTAAATAGCCTCGGAAAGCGAGTAATACTCAACAAGGCCAAAAGAACCAACAAAAATGTATTATTTGTGGTTCAAAAGGACATGTTGGTATCCAAATTTGTTCTCCTTTTCAAGATGAGCAACAACACATATTGGACATGGAGCTTAGAGACATATAGATCGTAGTGTGTGTTGTTTTGTAGCAGGGATGAGATCTAACCGACCCTTTGTCACTCAGTTTGTTGAGAGATGGATAACACCTTAAAAGAGTATTTTACCTATCCTCACTACTTTAGGTCATGCCTTTCGACCGGGGTGAGAGGACCTATAGTGTAACCTTTGTATGATGAAGGAGATGAAGATATCCTTCTTTTGCAAAAATTTTATGAACCTTGTGAAAATATGGTTAACACTCCATAATTTAACTCTCAAGAGTTGTCACTTCTAAAAGATGGAGATACTTTCAACACAAGGCTAAGGTTACTGAAGACATTAAGAAATCTTGATTGTTTTGCATATTTTAGTAAGTAGATTTTGTTCCTTTGTTGATATACAGGGAAAATAAGGGTAGTTCAGGATGGATTCATGGTTTTTGAATGATTTTGGTGGGAGATGAAGCAGATAAAGTTGATTATACCAAATCTTTGAGGGAATTCACAACAATGGACAACTCAATAATAGAAAGCTTCAAAATAGTTAAGACATTCCTTCAACCAGAAGGTGTGCTTCAATGGAGGCCCAGATCAACACGTTTTCACACAATCTTTGAGACTCTAACACAAAGGCTTGAATTGAAAGACTCAATTAAACACCAAAATCTCTGATCAATCATGCCTAAGGTACACCCAAAGACTTACAAACAATCTTTATTAACAAATGACAATGAATTGATTTTAAATTTGTTTATCTCATCACAAGATGAAGGCTCTTCTGAAATGAAATTAAAAATACCACTAAACTGTCACAAGGATGAGATCCTATGTGATTTCACAAATATTTCAATGTAAGATTGCAATAGGAACAAAAGAAATCAATTGTACACATTCTGAAACAAAACAGACACAAATTACTAGAGATTGGAGACAAATTAATTTCAAAATTGATTAGATTCATCGGTAGGGAAAGCTTCTAGAGCAATCTCAGTGCTCGTCAATGGCTATACATGTACTACTAACTTGACATGATAGAAAATCTAACACAAAAGAAAAGAAAATGTTATCTCGGGTTGGTCTCTTAGAAAGACGAATTTCTCAAATTTTCTCTTAAGAATTGAACCCGATCATTTACAAGAGTATTCTCATTTCATTTATACATTTTTCTCAATCAATTTTCTCCCCAAAAGAGAAGAATATTCGAGAGAACTTTACTTGTTACTAATTTTCCTCGAAAGTGACATTTAAAAATTCACATCCAAAGCCGCCAGTGGAATAATTGTGAACCGATCACATTTTTGGTCCCTCAACTAATGACTAAGATGTCATGACACAACTTTTTGGAAATCTTTCTAATCATTTTGATTCTATCTTGCGAAATCCCCTTTTAATAATTTTCTAGAGGCTCTGCATAGTTGGATATGACAGTAATCCTTTTCGCTCTCGAGGCAACACCTTTTTCATCTTTTACACCTACAACTTTCATCATTTCATCCTTTTCCCTTTCTTTCCTCTGCAACTTTGTCCCGCATCTAGCTTCTCTGGTAATTCCCATTTTTGCAAGTGCTCGAGCAATTCCAACTTCAAAATATCAATCTTAACAATCCTTAGACTCACAAATTAAGTTTTAAATCCATTCAATGGCACTTTATAGACAAAGATGACAAGGAATTTCATCAAAAATGATGAAAAATAGTGCATATTCATGTCTCCAGGAGTCTTTGAGAAAAAATGGTAGAAAACCAGATGCAATACACAACAACCGCTGATTCTGCCCCTTTTATACTTTATATCATATTAATCCATGTGTTTCCTTTGCACAAATATAAAGGAGAAGTACAGGGGCAAGTTTCCAAACTAGCGCGGGCCTTCCATGTGCCCTAGGCCTAAGAAAAATGCATTTTGGCCTTTGAAAAGTCTCAGAAAAAAGGAGCCACTAAAGCCTCCATGTGTCTCAATGGCACACTTTGAGATGGTCCCCAAAAGCAGAGACCCCAAATAGATATGGTCTCACCATGTGTCTCGATCCGGCGAGTTTGTTAAAAAGGTTGAAGGTTCAGTGGAAGGTGCCATGTGTCTAGGGTCCAAGACATTTTTTTTGGCCGTTGAAAATTCCAAGCAAGGGCAAAAGTGAGTGGAAGCCTCCAAGTGTCCCCTGGCACTTCTTCAAAATAAAACTTCGGGCTGGTCCCAAACAGTGCACGGTCCCTCCACATGTCCCGGCCTTTCAAAATGCTTTGGAAAATTTAACTATAGAGTGGAGTCGGCGGAAGCCTCCACATGTGTCCCTATCGAAATTGTTAAGGTGGGACCCTGAGGCAGATCTTCAAATGAGCACCTATTCCTGCACATGTCCATGGTCCTCCAAAACTATACCGGATGCATAAAAAATTATCTAAGTCTAGGTAAGGTAGTGAAACCTCCACGTGTCCCCCGTAACTCCAAGGCCAAACAAGAAGGAAATTTTTCAGATGAGTGTCGGCCGTTCACGTGGACAAGTTTTGAGTTGAAGTGATCCTTAGAGTTTTTAAAGCTCCCCAATAATCGCATCCAGCCATAAAGGTCCACGTTCCCACTGATGTTGAGATATGAATTTTACCAGAAAATAACACACACAAACCAGTAAATGCAGGAAAATCACCATTTGAGCCCAGAAATGAATCTTTCTTCATAGACAAAGAGTTTGGAAATGATATAAGGCCCAAATTTGATCCTCCAAGCCACATCTAATCACGTTTCCAAAGATATTTAGGACACAAATGATAGGGATAACAGAACGTGACTATGGAAAATGAAAGGAAAGGAAAATTT
The DNA here is from genome assembly GCA_018340775.1 of Taxus wallichiana var. yunnanensis. NCBI lineage: Eukaryota > Viridiplantae > Streptophyta > Pinopsida > Cupressales > Taxaceae > Taxus > Taxus wallichiana. The sequence continues at coordinate 9,870,976 of CM031240.1, read as the reverse complement.
GAGTTTTACGCCCAAGTTACAGACTCTTTCATATGGAAAGAGGAACGAAAAAAAAATTCTAGACTTTTAAGTGATCCTTGACTAAGGAAGGGACTGATCATGGCAACCCAACAAAGGACAAAGTTTTCATGCATCAATACAGGGAGATAGAAAACATGACAAAGCCCGCAAACTGAAGAATTTCAATGAAAAATGGGGCGAGACTAATTTAAGCACCAACATTGGATCCGAGTCGGAGATGGACACTCCTTATGAGTGCCATAAGAACAAATAGTAGACCAAGTGCCAAAATAAGACCATTGGGCAATGGAGTCAAAGAATAAGCTTGCAGAGTAGAGAAACCATAACCATCCTCTAAAAAACAAACCGAGAAACTAGCAAAACTAGGTCACCAAGGACCATATTGAACAAAAACAAAAAAGAAGAACAAAAACAAAAAAATATACACTATACAATGGAGTATACCTTGATTATGAGAAATCAATCAAGGAAAATTTTCAAATTCTTGCCATTAACTGGTAATTCAAGCAGTTCCCCATCTAAATATTTTAGGAAGAAGGTATTTTCACCAATTCGAATATCAATTAAATAAGGACCCATACACAATGCATCAAATTTACCATGCTTGCCCTTATCTTCAAGCCTTTTATCCCTTAAAATCACAAGATCTCCAATGTTGAAAGCTCTTGGAGTCATCTTCTTGTCAAATAACTTCTTCAAATTTTCTCACGAACTTCACGTGCATTGATGGGATGCCCTTCTTTCTTTAGCTAACTCAATAATCTAATTGATCGAGCATCATATGGACTAACTTCTTGATCTTCAATTTGTTGAACAAACTGAAATGAAGACAATTACAAATGAAGGGACAAAAGATTGAGTTCCATATACCAACTCAAACGGGCTTTTACCAATAGCTCTTTTGACAATGATTCTATCAGTCCCAAACAACAAACTTTAGTTTCTCACCACTCTTCTTTTTGTTCATCTCAAGGTTCTTCTAATGATATTAAACAAGGTTTTATTGTTGGACTCAAACTTGTACATTTCCTTGGGGATTGTAGTTAGAATCATATGTCAATTTTATTGCATTCTCTTTGCACATTGCCACCAAAGGTTTGGCTCTGAAAATCATGGCATTATCAACAACAATTTTAGCTAGTACTCCAAATATGCATATGATTTGATTCATCATGAATTCCATGATAACTTGGTGTGTTTCCTTCTTTGTGGGGATTTCTTCTATCCACTTAGTGAAATAATTAGTGGCTACAAGAATCCATTTATGACCATTAGCTCCTCACAAGATCTCACTTTGGAAGGATAAAAAATTTTGCCAATGAAATTCATTCCCCATTGCTTAAATGGGGCTTCAAGTGACACATGCTTTCGAAGGAAGGGATCTTGAAGCTTTCATTCTTCTAGAAAAATGCTTGGTGACTTTCACATTTCCTAACCATAGAGTTGTATATATGAAGAAAGTTGGCCACCAATAAATAGCCCTCAAGATTTTATGTGTTGTAACTCTTCTAGCAAAATGTCCCCCACAAACTCCTCCATGGAGATCAGCAATTATTTTGGGGCTTCATCTTCAGTAATGCATCTCAAGAGCACTCCCTTGGGGTTCTTCCAAGCTAACCCAAAATCAGTAATGACATATTTTTGAGAGGCTAACTTAAGAGCTCTTTTCTAATTTTTACTCAAATATTCAAGGCAACATAGATGTCTAAGATAAAAAATTATATCCTTGTACCATTCAGAGCTTACCAAATTTTCAAGGACATCCACCCTTTCTCCTTCTACTTCATTCACCTCAATAGTTTTCAGGTTGCTCTCATCCATAATCTTAGCTAGGCCCAAACGTCTTACCAATTATGTGGTTTGGATATCCATGTCATGCTCATGCAATTTGTTCACCCATCTACATATTTTTCTTGAGACCTCCATCTTTGATAAGATGTCTTTCACCATGGTGTGGGAACATAAGAAACAACTTTAGAGCTCAATATGTAGGGTCTGAAAACCTTTTTTCTTTCACCAAGGAAAATTCTTTCTTCTCCATGATGGTGTACTTAAAGTCAGCTCCTTGCAATGCCTTATTGACAAAGGCAATTGTTCTCTCAGCCCCTTCATCATCGTTCTACAATAAGACAGACATCTGATGGTCTTTTACAAGTAAAATAAAACACTTGAAAAGGCATTTTATAATTTTTAGCTACCAAAACAGGGGCATGCTTTAGTGCTTCCTTGATCCCATTAAAAGCTTGAATGGAATCTTCTTCCCATTTGATAACTTGGTCCTTCTTCATCATGCTAGTAATGTGGATGGTTAGTGAATAAAAGTTAGACACAAATCTTAGGATAAAGTTTATTTGTCCAAAGAAGGATTGAAATCCCTTCTTAGTTCTTGGAATTGGAACCTTGTTGATGGCTTCTACTCTTTCGGGATCAATCATAACCCCTTCCTTTGATGCAATGTGACCAACTAGCTTTTCTTTTTGCACTCCAAAATGTCACTTCTTGGGATTTAATGATATGCCATACTCTTTACACCTTAACAACATTCTCTCCAAGTGCTACAAGTGATCATTTATTTTTTTGGAAAACACAGCTTACATCATCTTGATAAAAACAATGAAGTCATTAATATATGCAGCAAATGCTACATCCATTTCTCTTTGGAAAGTTTCTCCATTCATTAAGCCAAAAGGCATCCCGAAATAGACATAAGTTCCCCAAAGAGTGGTAAAGGAAATATTTATTCTTTCTTACTCCTTCACAAGAACTTTATTATAGCTAGAGAAAGCATCCAGAGTGGATAACAATTCAGAACTAGTTACCAATTGTAGCATATTCTCCATGTTTGGCGGAGGGTAGTTATCTTTCAATGATGCTTTATCCAAGTTCTTGAAGTCTACGCACAAAATTATATCACCATTCATTTTTCTAACAGCACTAGGTTTGACAACCCAAGATGAGTACCTTGTGGGTTGAATGATCCCTCCATCCCTCAACTACTTCATTTCTTCTTGCATCTACAAAGAAAGAAGGAGATTGATTGGCCTCTTTTTGTCCTAAAAGGCCTCGACATTAGATTCAAGAGGAATTTCATGTTGGAACAAATCTTCCCTATGCCTTCAACTCATAGTAAAGACCAAGCTAGCGGTCTTGATATTTATTCATCAATTGAACATAGGACCGCTTCTCTTCCTTATTTATATTTCTTCCTAACTAGATTTTATGTGGTTTTTCCTTTGTTCCCGTGTCGTGTTGTTCCACATCTCTTGAAATTGACATACTTCTTTTAATAATGCAATCAACATTATCAAAGTTTGATTCAAGAGCCACCAAACCTCTAGGAATCGTGTTTGTCTTCAGTTGGATGATGTCTTTTCCAAATAAAGTTTCCTTTCCTTTAGCAACACACACCATTAGTTCCCAATCTATATTTTTGTCAACAAACTCACCTTGGTTCTATAGAAACTGTTTCACTTAGGCATCATCATCAAACACTTGCCAATTTTTAACGTTATCAGTGACAGATGGCCTTGTTAGTATTTTAACATCATACTCACAAAATGGAGACATTGTACAATTTCCAAATTTGGATCCTAGCACTACTAACTTGTCTACACCAACATTAAACTTTCTATCATGGTGCACAATATTAAAAGAGTCAAACATTTCAATCAAATCCCAGACTACATGCTTGTATTGTTTCATTCTCTAATTTTTAGTAGCATACAGTTTTCTAATTTGTTTGACAATCAATTTTGAATCCCCTTTGACAATGATATCCTTTATACCATATTTCCATGCAATTCTCAAGCCTAATAATAGTTCTTCATATTCAGAAATGTTGTTAGTGCATTCAAAGTTAATTTTGAAAGAAAAAAAAAATCTTCTTGGCTTGAGAAATCAAATAACAAGGTCCAGGTAAACCTACTTGTTCAATACATTTACATTTATCAATCTTATGCTCTTTTGCATCAAATGAAACCCAATAAATTTATCAAAGCATCTACATCAACATACAACACTTCATAAGAATCATTATTAGGATCTTGATGAGGTGCAACATCTTCTTCTCTCCATACAACTTTACAAGTCTTCCTTGATTTGAATGGTGGAAAAAGACATATCCATCTCAACACTTCGCAACCCACTTTCTTGATAACAATATGCCCCATTTGGCGGGCAATCAACAATAACAACATCAAGTATCAAGTTCTTATCCAGATAAGATGCAAGTTTTACCACCAAGCCTTTTACACATCCTACAATAGGTACCTCTCTAGAATCCATTATAGTACACTTGCCATAGGCTGCTGTCACTTTAATGTTCAATTCATTCATGACTTCCAGAGGCATAACATTGCATGATGCTCCAGAATCAAACATAAAATTGTGTAACAGTTTGTCTTTAATAATCAGTGTTGTAAAAAATGGATCAACATTTAATTGAGACTCAACCAAATATGTTCCCAAGTAAACTTCAGGTGGTTCACCTATCTCCTCCAATGCTAGTGGTTTTTCTAGGTTTGCAATGATTGGAGGAGGTGTGTTTACATTATTTATATTTCTGCCTTGGGCACTCCTATCTTCTTCTAATCCCAAATACTCAAAATCCCTCTTCTTTTGCCCAAGAATCCTAAGAAGTTCAACAATTGGGACAGAAATCTTGATCTGATTGAAGACTTGGGCAATGTCATAAGGAATGTATTTGGGCAAAGTAGCATTTGGAGAAAGATTGACAAACTCATCAGATGGCACAAGATTTTTCACAATTTAGGAATGGGTGGGAACACCAACTCTACTTAAGACAACAAGGCCTTTTCCGAGATGCATCTTTCTATGGAGTATCTTTTGGGACAATGGTGAGAACTGGGTCTTTGGTTTGGCTTGGGCCTACCCTTTAACAACTTTACTTCTTGTGTTATACTCTTTTTATTGGGCAACAAAAACATTCATTAACAAGCTGTCTATCCTCTTATGATGGGATTCCTCCACCATACTTCTTAATCATTAGAGCTATTAGGTACTCAAAATCATTATTAGAAAGTTCAAGTGCTTTTACCATATCTATTTCTAAATCATGAGAGGGAGGAAGAAGAGGTACCTGGTGAATGCAGTCCCAAATACTTGCAGCAGTTCTTGCACTTATTACTTCAGTTGAAGTTGCTCCTTTCTATGAGCTTGTAGAGAAATCCACCATGCATGCATCATCATCAATGTTTTCATCATCATCAACTTCTTCAAATTGATGATCTACTTCACATGGTGGGTGGGGCAAGAAACACTTGTCGCACCAATCAATTTCATTTCTCTCCTCAACAACAACTCTGGAATTTAGAGGATTAGGCACTACTCTACTTTCCATAGCTTGGGGTTGTCTAGCTCCCATGGGTCCTTTACCTCGGTCATCAGACCTATGATCATTTCTAGGATGATTTGCAAGTTTTTCTTTTCCTTGTTGCCTATGCTGATCTTGAGAACCTTGTCCAATTCCTTTCTCCCCAGCCACTTGTAAGAGATTTATTTGATAGCCCCACCAAATTCTTTACGACTTCATGAGATCCATAGCCTTACTTGATTAAGGCTTCTTAGGGTTGATCAGTTTAACACCCTCCGTCTTAGGAGATTTCCCATCTAATTTAATGTTGTTCTCAATTTGAAGAGCCATTTTAAAGGCTTGCCTCAAAGTTCCGGGTTATTATCCCTCAAATAATAATGATCTTTCTTATCTAACGCATCGAATACTTTATCAAACATGATTCATCACATGGCCTCAAATTAACAAGAAGTCTTCTCAATGTTTTGTTAAATATTGTATTGAAATCATGCACTGATTCATTAGTATTGTTTTTATATTTTCAAATTCTGATAAAAGAAACCTAGGGTTTGTTTTATCACCATACTGCATTCTTAAAGCATTCTTCATCTCTGTCTAGGAGTCAATGGAATTATCTAGCATATATTTATACCAGTCCCTTGCATCTTCTTCTAGAGTATGGGTAAATAATATAATATATACATCCTCAAAATCTAATTCGAAGTCCTCCATCATATTGAAAAAGAGCTTCAAGTGCTGATCACCAGTGATTGCATTATTTCCTTGGAACTTAGGCAATCTATTTCTTACATCTTTTGGCACAACATTTGGATAGCCAAACATACCTCTAAAATTGATGGGACCAAAAGTATTAACAACAAATAGAGGTTTGGGTGGAGGCTGAGCCATATTATTTTTAGGAGGTGATCTTACGGGAAACAAAATGATGAGGAGTGAGAGGTCTATGTGGTACAGAGATGTAATTTTTAGAATTACTGCCCTCTAAAGGCTCTGTTTCTTGGAAAACTCTATTAGATTTGGAAAATACCGGGGCAGATTGAGAAGTAAATGTTTTAAATACAAAATAAGGACCCTCTCCAGATGGAGAATTCAATTCAACAAAGAGACTACCTGATTCAGAAGCACTTGAGGAAGTATTGAAATATTCAATCACAAGTTGATCAATTTCAGCAATGGAGATCTCTTTTCTTGATGCTTGATCTCCAACAACCTTCCAAATTCTTCTTCCTTCTAAATTATATTTTCCCAACTCTTGAAAAAACCTTCTACTTGTTGGTGTGTGTGACATGCCTAGTCATCATCGACATCACCTAGTGAGTCATCTCACCTTGTGAGAGTCATAGGTCTTAGGAAGTCAAATGACAAGTGTTAGATTCTGTCATAGAATCTATCATTGTCATTCAAATCATCATCATTGGAGTTACATTCCTTGTTTGGAATTTTAACTCCTCCTTTAGTGGCATCATATGCGTCCAGGTCAAATCATATACATCGTGGCCTCATTGATATTATTTCCTATTTTAGGCATGGGGGTACACAACACCCCTATTTGTACTTTATTTTTCGATCTATGAGCATGAGCAGGCCTATTTTCTTATTTGCATTTTCTTTCCATTGTTTGAATCTTGCTTATTGCGTTGGAGCTTGACATTACCATCAGAGTGAAACTTCATTTTGGTGCATTTTTTCAACATCGGTTCTCAAAATCCCTCTTTCACTATATCGGTTCCCATGCATCCTTTACCAAACATGGAAACATGTTGCAGCTAGTGACTAGTTTTGAGCTACTTTCTACCTTGGATGACTTCTCTGGTTATAACCAAGTTGTGGTGAAGGAATCAGAAAGAATTAAAATAGCCTTTACCACTCCTTGGGGACTTATGTATATGTCAGGATGCCCTTTGGTCGATGAATACTGTTTGAGAAACTTTTCAAGAGAGAAATGGATGTTGCTTTTTCTGGTTACATCAATGATTTTATTGTTGTCTACCAAGATGATGTAACTATGTTCTCTAGGAAGAGAGGTGATCATTTGCAGCACTTGGAGAAAATGCTGATAAGATGTAGAGAATATGGCATTTCACTCAATCCAAAGAAGTGCCATTTCAGAGTATAGAAGGCAAAATTGCTTGGTCACATTGTGTCACAAGAAGGGGTAATGATTGACCCAAAAAGGGTAGAGGCCATCAACAAGGTCCCAATTCCAAGAACCAAGAAGGGGATTCAGTCCTTCTTTGGGTAAATAAAATTTATCAGAAGATTCATATCAAACTTTGTTGAGTTGAATATTCCAATCACTGGCATGCTGAAGAAGGACCAGGCCATCAAATGGGAGGAGGATGCCATTCAATCTTTCAATGGGATCAAGGAGGCATTAAAGCATTACCCTGTTTTAGTAGCTCTAGATTATAAGAATCCTTTCCAACTATTTTATTTTGCTTCAGAAAACACTATTGCATCTGTCTTGTTGTAGAAAGATGATGAAGGGGTTAAGAGGCCAATTACCTTTTTTAGTAAGGCATTGCAGGGGGGTGAGCTGAAATACACTATTGTGGAGAAACAAGCATTTTCCTTGGTAAAAGCAACAAAGGTTTTTAGGCCTTACATTTTGAGCTCTAAAATTGTTGCTTATGTTCCCCATACTATGGTGAAAGAAATTTTATCAGAGATGGAAGTCTCAAGCAAAAGATGCAGATGGGTGAACAAGTTGCAAGAATATGACATGGATATCCAAACCACGAAGTTAGTGAGAGGTTTGGGCTTGGCTAAGCTCATGGCTGAGAGAAACTTGTAGACTATTGAGGTGAATGAGGTAGAAGAAGGAAGGGTAGATGTTTTTGAAAAATTGATGAGTTATGAGTGGTACAAAGATGTAATTTTTTATCTCATACATCTATACTGCCCTGAGAATTTGAGAAAGAACCAGAAAAGAGACCTTAAGTTGGATTCCCATAAATATGTCATTACTTATTATGGGTTATCTTAGAAGAACCCTAAGGGAGTTCTCTTAAGGTGCATTATTGAAGATGAAGCCCCCAAGATAATTTCTGATCTTCATGGAGGAGTTTATGGGGGCATTTTGCTGGAAGAGTCACATCACACAAGATCTTGAGGGATGGTAATTGGTGGCCAACTCTCAAGGATAAAATTATTTTGGTTAGAAGATGTGAGAGTTGCCAATGCTTCTCTAGAAGACCGAAAGCTTTAGGATCCCTACATTTGTAGCCTATATCAATTGAAGCCTTCAAGTCATGCGCCATAAGTGGATTCTTGTAGCCAAGAATTAATTCATCAAGTAGGTGGAGGTAATCCCCACCAAAAGAGCAACACACCAAATTTTCATGGATTTTATGTTGAACCATATCATATGTAGGTTTGGAGTTCCATTTAAAGTTGTTGTTGAAAATGCTATGAGTTTCGAGCTAAACCTTTGGTGGCAATGTGCAAAGAATACGGGATCAAGTTGACATATGCCTCTAAGTACAATGTCCAAGGAAATGGACAAGCTGAGTCCAAAGAATAAAAATTTGTTGAAGATTATCGAGAAGAACCTTAGAGCTGAACAAAATAAAATGGGGTTAAAAATGAAGTTAATCTGTTTGGGCTGACAGAATTACTGTTAAAAGAGCCATTGGAACAATTCCATTTGAATTGGTGTATGGAACTCAAGCTCTGCTGCCCCCGCACATGCAATTATCCTCATATCAGTTCATTCAACAACCGGAAGATCAAGAAGTTAGTCCATATGAGGCTCGCATTAACTAGATTGTTGAACTTGATGAAGAAACGCAAAGATCTCACAAAGGCATGTGAAGTTCGAGAAAAATTGAAGATTTTATTTGACAAGAAGGTCACTCCCAAAGCTTTCGACATTAGATATCTTGTGTTGTTGTGGGATAGTACACATGAAGACAAGGGAAAGCATGGAAAATTTTATGCACTATGGATGGGCCCTTACTCCATTGACATTTGGATTGGTGAGCATACCTTCTTCTTGAAGGATTTGGATGGTGAATTGCTTGAATTGCATGTTAATGACGTGCACTTAAAGCATTTCTGGATTGATTCCACAAAAAAAAGTGGGCATTACATACGCATGCGGTGTATAGTTCGTTGTTTTTTTCTATCTTTTGTGTTTTTGCTCGTTCTGGTCCTTGGTGACTTGGTTTTTCTGGTTTCTCGGTTCAATTTTTTGGAGGATGGTTTTGGTTGTTCCGCTACGCTAGCTTTCTCTTCGACTCTATTTCCCAATGGTCTTTTCTTGGCACTTGGTCTAATAGTTGTTCTTGTGGCACTCGCAGGGAGTGCCCATCCCCGAGTCGGAGCTGATGTTGGTGCTTGTCTTGATCTCACACCATTTTTCCCTAATTTCTTCAAAATCCGTGGGCTTTGCCATTTTTCCTATTTTGCCCCGACCATGGAAGCTTGAGAATGATCAATTTATATTTGTATGCCTTTGAAAATCCAAATCCATGGTCGAAAGATGCTCGAAACCATGATTCACTTGGTTTTGTTTCAAAATCTTCATCCTTAGCAAAAAAATAGGATTATGGGCATGAATGGTGAATTTTTGTGTTTTTGATGGTCTGGCGGGTGTCTTTTTCCTGTCAAAATTATTCCTCAACATTCAGCGGTCACGTGGCTTCTTTTGGTTGGTCGGGGATGGAGGGAAAATGTTTTAACTTGTCACTTTTTGCTTTTTTGGCAAAAGGCAAATTTGGTCCCGTAGCTCCGCTCAATTTTGATTGGTTCTTTTTGTACTTAAGTGACTTCTTCTAATTGGATGGGGCGAGGCGGGTTTGTTTTTTGAACTTTTTCTTTTTGGATACTTTGGAAAAAATTTAAACTCATTCCGTGGCCCCGCCATGATTCAATTAAGGCAAAATTTAAGAGGCAGGGAAAAAGTCTTACTTTGACCCCAAAAAGTCTTACTTTGCTAAGTCGTTTTCTAAATTTACAAGTGTACTAGGTTTAAGTTTTCATGTCTCAAGTTTTCTAGTGTGCCCAATGGTCCAACCCTTTGAACCACTACTCTGATACCAAACTGTAATTCTCATTTAAACAACCACTTGAGACCCAAGAAACAACCTAGGGTTAGCTAGAAAAATTAGGGGATAATTTTTTTGAAGTGTCTACAATCAGGTTGCAAGACATCAGTTTACACTAACAGGTTTTGGAAAAAATCCAAACTACTACAACCTATGTTTTCCTTCATTAACAATTTCAAGTTCACCAGGCTCAAATTTTAGGGTTATATGTTTTAGTTAGGTTCAGGGAGTAATTTACCCCCATGCTTGCTCTCTAACAGGCTCAGATATTCAACTAGATTTTTCTCCTATTTAATGCTTCCAAAATTTTCCTAAACCATTCCTAATGGATAGGAAATTTTCTCACCTTTCCGGTGATATAAATAAGTCCTCTTAACTTCTTATAGAACTCAAGATAAGGTTGGGAGTACTAGGGTCAATTTTTCTCTAGGGGGACACGTGTCAAGAGGAGGAGAAAGTACCTTGAACGGGTTGGTAGGTCATGGGGCGGCTTAGGGAATTTTTCCCAATGTGTGGGCACAAGGGAAAACATTCCCCCGTGCTCCACAAGTCCGTGGAGGACACGTGTCAAGGCTTGATTCAAAGTGGAGAAGGGCTAAGGAGTTGGTAGAGCGGCGGGGATCCTTGATGAGTTACGCCACTAAGAGACAACAAGGAAAAAGGGGATGCGCGAGCCCGTGCACCCATGGGAGAAAGAGAAGGCCGAGGGAAAAGTGGAGTTGCGGGTCGCAGGAGAATCTTCAAAATTTTCCCAAGGGTCAAAACCAAAATAACTAGGATTATGCCCTACTCAAGCTTACCCTAAGGTGCCACGTGGCACCTTCTCATTAGTTGCAGGACACAGGGCCAAAATGGAATTTTTTTCCCCAAAAATTTTCAAAGGGTTAAGTTCGAAAGGAAATCTGCACCTCCGTCATAGCCCCAAGAAGACATGTGGTGCCCTCGGATAGGTCTGGTCTTGGAGGGGAAAAAAATTTTTTCCAAAAAAAAATTCAAAAGGGATAAGGGTTAAAAACAAACCGTGCCTCTACCATAGCCATTAGAGGACATGTGGCACCCTCTGATTGGCTGCGGGCAGCGAAGGAAAAGGAAAATTTTTCCCAAGTCAAAATTTTCAAAAGGATAAATTTTAGTTCAGTCTACCCCACCGATGTGCCACGTGGCAGGTCCCAATTGGTTGCGGGATGGTGGGGGCCATAGACCTTTTTGGGAAATTTTTCCAAAGTTTAAAATTTAAATTTTTAACAGTTAGATTAAATTTTATTACTTTTTGAATGCCAAATTGAAGTAAACCTTCAAATGGCCATAACTTCAGCTAGTGAGGTCAGTTTTTTGGAAAACGAGGGCTTTTCAGAAATATCTCGATGCCCTCTTTACACAGAGTCATCAATTTGGGAATTTGATGAAGGTTAAGTGGTCAATTTTGTGAAATCGATCTACAGGCTTTTAATTTGTAAACTGGCAATTTTCAACTTTTCAATTTGATCAAATTTGGTTTCCTCCTTCACTCAACATGTCAAACAGACATGGAGTATTGATCTAGGGAGGGTTTAGAGTGTTTTAGGGAAGTAGATTTGTTCAATTTAATCAAGATTGTATTTTTCGACAATAGACAGAAAAACGATTATGCAAGTTCAAAATTGGATTTTTTTATAAAGTTTGAAAGTTCTTTCTTAAATGTTATGGTAAATTTGAGTTCCTTAGGACTTACCAAGTCTGAATTTCAATGTTTCATATCTTGTTGCTTGGTGCAAGTTTGAACTACTCATTTTTATTAAAATATGAATTGCCAGAATGAAGTTTATAACAGTGAACTACTTCTTTTAAATTTGTATATCAATTTTTTCATTTAAATGTGTGTATAGCTTCTAAATTAGTCCAATACATTTTCTTGTTAAATCAACCATTCAATTCTAAGTTAAAGTGCAGTTTTGATTTCAATCTAATATACATTTTAAGAGAAATCACAACATTGTCCTTCTTCATACACATTCTTCTTTTTTCAAACAAGTAATCTCATTCTTTGACAACAAATCAATTCCAATACACAATACAATTTTGAAAACTAATGCAATCCTTTATTCATATTCCAATACAACTTTACAACTTATCACTTTTCCATTTGATTTCAATACAGTATATAAAATATACAACACTATTTTTGTTCATGTTGTATATATCTCCCTCCCTGGGTAAATATAGACAAATGGAAGAATATGGAAATCAAAGAAACTCAAGATGTCAACATGAAAAAGGTTGCACCCTGGTGCAGGTTGGAAGGCACAGGTAAAAAGATGTCGACATGAAAAAGGATGTGCCCTGGCACAGGTAAAAAGATGTTGACATGAAAAAGGTTGCGCCCTGGCATAGGTTGGAAGGCGCAGGTAAAAGATGTCGACATGAAAAAGGTTGCACCCTGGCGCAGGTTGGAAGGCGCAGGTAAAAAGATGTCGACATGACATTTTCATGCCTATGGCGCACTTAAAATTATGTTGACATGAGGATGGATGTGCTAAGGCGCATCTTCAGGAGGCGCAACATTTTGAGCGTTGACACCCCGAACCCGACAGAAAGCAAACCCTGACCTAGATATTCAAATGGCCATAACTTTTCACAGGAGCTCGGATTAATGCAAGGTTGGACTTTTCGGAAAGCTTACAAGGTCCTCTGCAAAAAAATGCAAAATACAATTCACCATTTTTTGGGTTTTCTAGGGTTCTCACCTACCACCATAATGAGATGAATTAAATACAATGTGGAGGTGGTTGGGGTAGATTTGGAATTCCTCTCTCTTCCCTCTCTCATTCTTCCTATAAATTGTAACGAGGGGCTTCTTTCTAAAGGTTGGACATTCCTATTTTCTCCTCGTTTCTCCTCTTGTATGTAGGTGGATTTTGTGGAGTTCAAACCTCCCATTTAAAGCGTAATGCAGCTTTGCCTCTTGGCATTTCGTAGTGTATTGTATCAATCTTTGGAGAAAATAATCCATGCCTATGGATGATTCTCAACCCTCTCTATGTTCATTTGCCTCCTCCTGATCTTTCACTGCAAATTTGGTTATCTGTGCATGAGCTTGCATTACATTTTAATGGTTTGTGTTTATTGGCAAGACAGGTGTTCTTCATTCTTCGGTGCATCACTTTTGTTAGTTTAGGTTTATTTTTATGCATCTTCTTACCTGTCTCCTTGGCAAGTTAGATTAGGTTTTTTTGAGTAAACCCTATGCATTTTTATGTGTGCATCCGAATAGAGGAATAGGAACTAGCCTTCATCCGGAGAGCTTTCCCTATTCACAAGGTCCAACACTTTGGAAAATCTCCATGTTATGCAATTGCACTAAGAGTCTCAACCCATCGAGTTACGAGACATTCGGGGTGTTGTGATTGGCCATCAACAGTTGCCGTTCTACAACAAAAATGGAAGATAGTTCTTTACATTTCACCATTTAAGTTCAATCTTTCCTCTATCAATGCACATGGTTTCACATTACAAATATTATACAACTCATCCACTCAAGGTGGGAAGGGTTACAATGAACTTGCTCAAAAGAATGGGATTATCAAACTATATATTCTTCTTGCTCCAAAACAGCAGCATGCTAGTTCTCCATCTTTTCATCTTTGATCACAACAAGGAAGGGGAAAGGCAACACTCTCCACCCAACCAAGACATCCAATGAGAAGGGAGAATCCATCCTTCCTCATTGGCCCCGAGCCCCAACCATATTGGAATAGGAGATGATAATCAACACATGGAAACAATGGCTTCCACAACAACCAAACAACATTCTTTCACATGCATGAACAATAAGAAAACACAGTCCAAGCAAAAATAGCAGTTCACAACTGCATTTGAAACCATTCACACAAAACTTAGGCTTGATCAAGCAAGCCAACAAGAGCAAGGAACTATGGGAAACTACTTATGCACTGCTATTTGGAATTGGGCATCCACCTACAGTCATACCGCCATATCACATATCAAACCCATAAACCTTATGCCTCCCAACCCCTCCTTATGCCCCCCAAATTTTCTCCCTTATGCCCCCCAAGAGTAAGAAATGCAAGCTATTTATTTTCCAGGTGGATCCCAAACCAAAGCTCCCTCCACAATAAAATAGATGCCATTGGCATTCCCTTATGCCCCCATTTGAAATCCCCATAGCCTTCTCCTACACCATGTCTTAAGCAATCTACCCAACCAGCCAAGAACACATAACACATTCACCATTTCATACATGCATGCAAGAGAAAGAAAACATTCTAAAAGGCTCAAGTTCCTACCTCTCCATAATGGAGTTTGTTCCAAGATCCACAAGCTTTCCAAATGTCAAAGTGCAGTCCAAGATCAGCAATGTCCAAGCATGCAAAAAGGCTCCAACTCCTTCCACAACAAGCTCCCAAAACAACAAGCAAAAATGCGCCCCCAAGAGGAATGAACAAAGTTTCAACAACCACAAACAAGAAAGGAGTTTTGAATTTAAAGGAGAGGGAAGAGAAGAGGATGATGTGGATCCCTGTGGGATGCCACATCATTCTTCCTCAACCCCAAGAGTAAATTCAACATCATGCACCTAAACACAATAAATAAAATGACAAAATTCACTTACACACTCCAAAATAACCCATACTCCAAAGGACTGAATTAAAACCATGTAAGAGAAGTGCAATTAAAAATTACAAATAGTCATTTCAAAATGCATTTAAAAGGCCTAAATTTAACCTCCAAACCATAGGTATGGTTGGTGAATCATTTTAAGAGGTGTGGGACAAGCTCAACTTGTCCCACAAGCCTCCAAATTTAGCCTCCAAGGACAAATTCGAATTCCTAAGAGGATGAAGTGTTTAACATTCCAAAATCTATCTTACATACTCTTACATATCTCTTACACCTTACACATTTCTTACACACTCTTACAAAATTAACATTTAAAATCAACAACTTCATTTATTACATTCTTATGACATATTGATTTATTTATTTTTACACATGATTAACCACAACATTACACAACACATAATAACTAAAGAAGAGGGTAACACATCACAAATAAACACATGCAACATTAATAAAGGAATACATTAATAAATTACACAAACCCATGGTCACATATAATGGAAATTCCCCCATGGAAATCCCTAACAACATACAACACACACACACAACACAGTTGCCATGGTGACCTTGTTGAATTCACCTAGAATTTCAATATGGTTAGTCTCTAGTCCCCCGACATTGTTGTGATATTTAACCTGCAAAACGCAAATACCTCCTTCAGCCTCGTGGCCATATCAGAACATCCAAAATGATATAAACAACATCTCAAGATCATCTAAACACATGAATCACAACAACATCAAGAATTCAACATTATCATTTTAAATTAATTAATCAACTATATCATCATCAATAATCTTCCATACTAGGTCTACTCAAAATATCCAATGTCACAAGTCCAAATCAACATCTATAATATGTCCATGTGAAACAATATATCATCATCCACATATAAAAATGTCTCTAAGTAACCATCTAATGCATAATAATCAATCCGAGATCAATAATAATCCATGATCTAACATCTAACCATCATACTAAAACAAAACATAATAGTGTCCATAATAAGATCAACAATATCAAGATCAGTATCTAAAAGTGTCAAAGGGAAGTGGGCACTACACAAAGTTTCACATCATACATCCATTACATAATAGAACAAGTGGGAGAGAAATATGGAGTATTCCATCGTTTAAAGGGTTAAAGATCAAATTAGAGTTTACACAACATGGATCCTTATAAGAACGATCTAAATTTCACCTTTCTCCAAGCACATCATCTTATGGTTACGTTTTCACAAACTAATCATTCACTAAAATGTTGTTCAGTAGTATTGCACCATAGAACCAAAACGAAAATTGAGATTGGGTATTGGGTTCATTTATGATCCCTACCCTCAAAGGTGATTTTTAAGGGTAGTTGGCAATCTTTTCCACCTAACACTCTTCACTCTACATGTGTGCCAAACCAAGAGGATTTTACACTATGTTTAATTTTGGATTCCCATGGAGCACTACCTTAGGAGTGTTCTTGCTCAATTTGATCACGCCCGTTTTCTCTAGAAAATTTTCAATCTGCGGGCTCTGTCATATTTTACTATCTCCTCAGTATTGATGCATGAAAGCTCTTTCCTTCATTTGGTTGCCATGATCAGTCCTTTCCTTTGGTCGAGGATCACATTAAGTCCAAAATTTGTTTTCCGTTCCTCTGTCCATGTGAAAGAATTTGTAACTTGGGCATAAATTTGGGTTTTTCCCTTTCCTTCTATTTTTCCACAATCATGTTTTGTTTTCCCTGTCAATTTTTGTCCCAACATTTGTGGAAACATGGTCCTTTCTTATTGGATGCGGCCCGGTGGGTCTTTTTGTTGAAATTTTCCACTTTTTTCTCATTTGTAAAAATACCAAATTGGCCTGCGGCCCCGATAGCATCTAATTGGCTATTCAAAAAATATGAAACGGCGGGGAAAAGTCTTACTTTTACCCCGAAGATGGACATGTGGCAGCTTTTCAAGTTACAAGTGGGATGGCAGGTCAGTGGAACATTTTGAAGTTTTTACCCTTTTGTAAAAAGGAGCAAAGTTATAAATTGATCCGCAACCCCGCAGGGAAAAAGTATTACTTTGACCCCGAAGAAGGACACGTGGCATATTTCAAAAGTTAGAAGTGGAAGGCGGGTCGTCGGGCGTTGTGAAGTTTTTTGCCCTTGTGTAAAAAGGGAGAAAAGTTGTAAATTGACCCGCAACTCCGTTGGGGCTCGCATCAAAAGATAAAATCGGAAGGCGAGTGTCGGTGGAGGAAAATTGGAAATTTTGCCTTTTTGTTAAAAAGGGTAAAATTGTAGAAATGAGCCGACTCCATTAAAGGCCTAGATTAAGAGCTACGTGTTGATCCCATATTTGAAAGGTAGAGGGTGGAGGCAAAATGTGAAAATTGTGTGTTTTCTCCAAAATTCATAAAATACAAAAGGTAGCCCCAGACCCGCTTCGAATAAGATTTTTCCATGTGGATGGCTCTAATCTAGAGTTGAGAAAGGGAAGAATCAATGGTTGTTGTGCATTGCATCTAATTTTGCCACCATTTATGCTCCAAGACTCCAAGAGATGCAAATACACATTGATTTTAATCATTTTTTGATGAAATTCCTTGTCATTTTTTTCTTCAAAGTGCAATTGAATGGATTTAGAGCTTAATTTGTGAGTCCAAGGAATGTAAAGGTTGATATTTTGAAGTTGGAATTGCTCGGGCACCGAAATATGTGAATTACCGTGAGAAGTTGGATGAAAAGAAAAGTTGTAGAGCAAAGAAATGGGAAAAGGATGAAATGATGGAGGTTGCAGGTGCAAAGGATGAAAAACATGTTGCCAATGGAGATGTCTGGGTGCCCCAGTTAAAACAATGATGGAAATATTTGTAATGATTCACCTTTTTGAACAACTGGCAAATTTTTGTTGCGAAACTGTTAAACCTCATTTTCCTCGGAAATCGTGATCAAACATGTAACAAACAAAGGTCCTCAAATATTATTTTCTTGGGGGGAAAGCATGGATGTAAATTGAGTGGTTTAAAAAGCATGCTTTAGTCATGTAAATGGTCGGGGGTTGAATTCTTATGAGAAAATTTAAGAAATCCCATCTTCTTGAGAGACCATCTCGAGAAACACCTGTTAAATCTCTTATGTTTTAGATTTTATCATGTCAAGTTGGTTGCAAGTGTACAACCATTGATAAGCTTTGAGATTTTTCAAAAAACCTTCCCTGCTGATGAATCTAATCAAATTCAAATTAATCTGTGTTAATCTTAGGAAAATTTGTGTCTGCTTTATTTCAGAATGTCTGCAAATAGTATTTCTTGTTCCTATTGCAATCTTGTGTTAAAATCCCTCCGAATCACACAGGATCTCATCCCTGTGATAGTTTAGTGGCATTTGCAATTTCATTACGAGAATATCCTTCATCCCGTGATGAGATAATCAATTTAGAATCACTTTATTGTCATTTTGTTGATAATTTTTTTTTGTATGCCTTTGAGTGTATCTTAGCATTAGGAACCGGGGTCTTTAATTTTTAATTGAGTCTTTAGCTCGAGCCTTCATGTTAAATTCTTGGAGATTGTGTGAAACCGTGTAAATTTGGGCCTTCATTAATGCACACCTCCAGTGAAGGAATATTTTAGCTATTATGAAGCATTTTGTCATTATTTTTCTAATTGTTGTGAAGGTTCTCAAAGATCTAGCAAAATCAAGTTTATCTGCTTAATCTCCCACTAAAAATATTCAAAATAGTGAATCCTACGTGAACTACCCGTGTTTGCCTGTATGTCCACAAATGAATAAATTCTACTTTGCTAAAATATGCGAAAGCAATCATGATTCCATGATGTCTTTAGTAACCTTAACCATGTTTAGAAAATATCACCATTCTTTAGAAGTGACAACTCGTGAGAGTTAAATTGTGGTGCATTGATCATATTTTCTCTAGGTTTCGTTTCAAATTTGTGCAAAAAAGGATATCTTCATCTTCCTTCACCAACAGAGGTTACAAAACAGGCCCTCTCACCCTGGTCAAAAGGCACAACCTAATGTAGTGAGGATAGATCAAATCCTTTTATATGGTGTTATCCATTTCTCCAACATCTTAGTGACAAAGAGCCGGGTTGAATTGCCTCCCCAGCTAAAAAAAAAACGACATACATGATGATTTATCTGTCTCTAGGATTCTTGTTAAATCTTTGATGTTACTCAGCTTGCAAGGGAGAATCAATTTGGATACCAACACTTTTAGTGCCATTGTCGGGGACTTATTAGCGTTGCCTTTGGGGATTATTTGAGCACTAGGAACCTATTTGTGTGGCAAAAACACTTTTGGCACCATTGCTAGGGATTATTTGACCTCTGGGACTTATTTGTGTGGAAAAACACTTTTGGCACCGTTGCCAAGGATTATTTGATCACCGGGACCTATTTGTGCGGAAACAACACTTTTGGTGCCATTTCCAGGGACTTATTAGCGTTGCTAGGGATTATTTGAGCATCGGGACCTATTTGTCTGGCAACAACACTTTTGGCACCGTTGGGGATTATTTAAACATTGGGACCAATTTGTGTGGCAACAACACTTTTGGTGTTGTTATCGGGACTATTTGAACAAAGGTGTTCACCTACCGACCCTGGTAATGTTTCTTACATGATCTAAGTGCAAATACATTGTTTAAATGTCATCCTTTGTTGAGATCTGTAAGATTTGCAAAGTTACAAGTTTTGTGTGCAATATTTCAAGTTTTTGTTGGTTTTTGCACTAATTTTACATCATCAATGTTAAATATGGGTAAAGGAAGGTCATATCTATGAAGATTTGCATGAATTTAGTGTTGAAAGACATTTGATAGATCAATTTTAGTGCATTTGCACAACTAAGGTGAAAATCCTTAGTGACAACTCATCTTTAATTAATTTTTGATAAATGATAGTGTCTTAACCTCTATCAATTGAAATTTATCACTAATCTTTGCAAAGATGGAAGGAAGAAGATCTTTCTTTGCTAGAGACCCTACCAAAAAGTTGTTTCAAGAATTAGGAAAGACAAATTCTAAAGGAAGAAGAATATGGAAAGTTATTGGAGATCAAAAATCAAGAAAAGAGTTATTAATTGTGGAAACTAATTAGCTTTTCATTGAAGATTTCCATACTTCCTCAAGTGCTTCTGAATCAAGTAGTCTTTTTGTAGATCTGAATTCTCCATCTAGAGAGGGGCCTTCTTTTGTATTTGAAAAATTTGTGTCTCATTTGGTTCCTGTGTTCTCCAAAGATGATAGCATTTTCAAGAAACCATTTTTTTGAGAACATTCATTTTGATAATTGCATTCATGTGCCCCACAAGATCACCTCCCCAAAACAATATGGCTTAGCCCCCACCAGGACCTCTATTTGTTGTGAACACTTTTGGTCTTATAGATTTCAGAGCTATGGTGAGTATCCAAATGTTGTGCCCCCAGATGTTAGAAATAGACGGCCTAAATTTTAAGGAAATTATGCTATTACGGTGATCAACACTTAAATATTTTTTTTTCAATATGATGGAAGACTTTGAGATTGAATTTGGGGATGTGTACATAAAATTGTTTATTCATACTATAGAGGAGGATGTAGGGACCGGTATAATATTTTTCAAACAACTCTATTGATTCATAGACGAAATGAAGAATGCTTTTAGATTGCAGTATGGAGATAAAATAGACCTTAGGTTTCTTTTATCGAATTTGAAAATATTGAAAAGAATACTAATGAATCTGTTCATGAATTCAATACAAGATTCAATAAGACCACGAATAGGCTACATGTGATCCACGAGGCCAAGTGATGTTTCTGTCGATAAAATACTCGATAATTTTGATAAGAAGGATGCTTATTATTAAAGGAATAAGAACCCAACAACATTGAGGCGAGCCTTCACCATGGATTTGCAGATTGAAAATAACATCAAGGCAATTGGTAAACCTCCTAAGAGAGAAGGCATCAAGGTGATCTATCTAGAGAAGCCTCGGTCAAGTAAAGTTGTGAATCTGGAGGAGGTTGTAAAAATATTGGTCGAGCATTAAGGAAATATCCTATAAACTGGCTAGAGCAGAGAAGGGGATTAGACAAGGTTCCCAAGGTCAGCACAAGCCACAAGGTCAAGAAATATTTACAAATTATCCCAGAGGTGATCATAGATTAGATGACAGGGGTAAAGGGCCCATGGGATTAGGAAATAGACAGCCCCAACCCCGAGAAAACAAATTGGTGCCTGATCCTTTAGCTACCAAAGTTGTTGTTGTTGATGAAGCCAATGAAATTGAGTGGTGTGATATCTGTTTATTGCCACATTCTCCATGTGTTGTTGAAAAGGGAGTTGAGGAAGAAGCTGGTGATGATGATACAGATGATCATGTATGTATGATGGATTGCTCTACAAGATCACAGAAGGGAGCAACTTCAACTAAATTAATTAGTGTCAGAACTGCTGCAGATTTATGGGATTGCATTCACCGGGTATTACCCCTTCCTCCCTCTCATACTTTTGAAATAGATATGGTACAAGCTTTTGAATTTCCTAATAATTATTTTGAATACTTAAGGGCATTAATGATTAAAAAGTATGATGGAGGAATCCCTTCTGAGGAGGATAGGCAATTGTTAATGAATGTTGTGGTTGCCCAAGAAAAAGAATATAACACTAGGAGTAAAGTTGTCAAAGGGGCAGGGCCTCAGGCCAAACCAAAAACTCCAGTTCTCACCAATATCTCAAAAGAAACTCCTAAGAAAGATACATCTGGCAAAGGCCTTGTTTCCCCAAACAGAACTGGTATCCCTACCCATGCTCAGATCGTGAAAAATCCTTCAATGTCATAAGGAATGTATTTGGGAAATTGACCACTTTTGTCTCATTTGTAAAAAATACCAAATTGGCCCCGCATTGCCCCGATAGCATCTGATTGGCTATTCAACAAATATGAAGCGGTAGGTAAAAAGTCTTACTTTGACCCCGAAGATGGACATGTGGCAGTTTTTCAAGTTACAAGCGGGATGGTGGGTCGGTGGAACATTTTGAAGTTTTTTTCCCTTTTATAAAAAGGAGCAAAGTTATAAATTGATCCGCAACTCCGCATGGAAAATTCTTATAAAATATCACCATTCTTTAGAAGTGACAACTCATGAGAGTTAAATTGTGGTGCATTGATCATATTTTCTCAAGGTTTCCTTTCAAATTTGTGCAAAGAAGGATATTTTCATCTTCCTTTACCAAAAGAGGTTACAAAATAGGTCCTCTCACCCTAGTCGAAAGGCATGGATTAAAAAAGTGAGGATAGATCAAATCCTTTTATATGGTGTTATCCATTTCTCCAACATATGAGTGGCAAAAGCTAGCTCAATTGCCTCCTAGCTACAAAATGACAAACATGATGATTTATCTGTCTCTAGGCTTCTTGTTAAATCTTTGATGCTTTCGACTTGAAAGGGAGAATCAATTTGGATACCAACAAGGAGAACATGTTCTTCTTACTACACACATGATTACCAAACCTAGTAGAGAACCACATACTCAAGACACAGTTTGACCATGTCATTTCTAACCGTCGAGTTCATGGAAATGTTGCTAAGCATACCAGCTATGACGATAAACTCAAACCTAGGGAACTTATTTACTTAAGCTAGAAGGTGCTATCAAGGGTAAAAATTTAAGTTCATTCTAAGGTTTTAATTTCTTCTTTGCTAAGAAAGATCATGAGAGAAGGGTAGATATGCACAAGTTTTAAGCTAAATTTTACTGTTATATTTAGGTTTCCTTTCTATATTTGTAAGTTAAATAACACAACACTCTAGATATTTCATCATAAATTTCACAACAAGAATGCACTATATGATATCAAATTCAAATTCATTTAACATATTTATCCAACTTTAACAATACAAAAATTTGGGAATGAAAATAATACCCATGTTTAGATGAACATTTCCCTTAAACACTAGCATCTAAAAAAATATTACAAAACTTTGAATGCTAAAACTTTTAATGTTTCGCAAAATGTTGAATTATCCTATGCAATTTCACTTAACATATATATCTAACCCCAAATTTTTTTCACCATCTGTAAATATGAATTAAAAATGCCTATGGTAAAATGCACATTTCCCAAAGCACCCTAAAACTAACATCTCATACATATTACCAAATTTCATTAATAAACTTTACCGTAATATAGTAATACATATGTAAATATTTCCATTAACATTCATAGATTACAATAATACACAATGAGTTACAACCAAGGCATTTCACCATCTTACTTGCATCTGCAAACCATGTGAGCATAAAATTAACAATAAATCGCATTTGGCGTGGCATCCATCTAAATCTAGCATAATTAACGTTTTAGTTTTCCATTTACATAGTAATTACTATTTGCACTAGAAAGGAGAGGGTTAGAGACATATATTCATTTCACTTCATTTCTTGACTAACGAGAGAGAAGAGATAAGAAGAGAGAAAAACACTATTTTTTTCCCAAAGTCACATTTCACACCACAAGCCACACGGAGAGTTTCATAAAGTTACTTATACATTTCAACAAGTTTTCACGATGGTTTATTGTCTTGGCTAGGGTTTGGTTACCTTATTTTACATTTTTCTACTAGTTGCAAAAACATCCCATTTTGGCTCGGAGGTTAAGAAACCATGTTCAAAAGCGTATTTTGGTGAGAAAATACACAAAAAAATTAAGTTATTTGAGTCCTCTTATATACCAAGAACTCATAGGAACTGATGGATTTCATAACTAGTGAATGGTTTACAATTGGCGGTTAGTTTTAGGGCCATCGGTCATAATTGGGCTAGTTGCCACAACACCCAATTTTAGCTCGAGGGCTAAGACACCTCATCCAACAACTGAATTTCGATGGATGGAATCTCCACGGGAAGATTCCTATGTGCTCTCCTATATATTGGAAATTATTTGGAGTCGACCGGATTGGGAACTGGAAAACAAGTTATAAATGGTGACAGGTTTTCCCAGAGCCATCGATCGTAATTGCTCTAGTTTGACCTAGTCAACTAAGCGTCAAAGCCCTATAAAACCCCTTGAAAACTATTTAGAAAAGTGATTTCTCCTAACCTGAAGGATGCAAGTGATTTTATAGCAAAAATACTAGAGGTTTGTGAAGATAGATAAACATTTCGTTGTTCGTGGTCCAAACGGTGAGCCAAAACAAAACCCAACTTTTTAGTTTTAAGCTTGCTTCCTAAAAGTGCAAAACGGAGTAACAAGGATCCTAAAGGAGCAGAGAAGAGAGTGAAACCGTCAAATGAGGTCAAGTTTATGCTTGATGCTAATCTCCACATAAAAAGAAACACATACAATGCTTGACATTTCTTTTACGGGGCTCAAAGTGTTGTTTTGCAAGTCTCTAGATATTGTGTTTTTCTAACTTTGCAAGGTAGACAAAAATGGTTGTTTTAGTTAACTCATCTAGCTCTAGCCAATACCAACGGACATGAGCACCTAGTTGGGTTTAGCAATGCATGAGGTTGTGGTCACAACATAGTTGAGGGTCAAATTGTAAGTCGGTAGCATAAATTACGAGGTGTTGTTTTATTAATTGCACTAGTTGTCTGGTTAAAATATCCAATTGTTTAAGTATCTAATGATTTAATATTTTTATATATTGCAAAAGAAGAACCAAGTCATACGAAAATTATAAAATATGAAGGTAAGTAGACCATGCATGTGAATTAAAGTTGATCAAAATCGTGGGATTTGGTCCTGGATCTCTAATAGGCATTTCGTCAAGCGGTTTGCATGTGTTTAACAAGCTTCTCCATTTTTCATACATGTCTGTCAAGGTTTTTGCAGTTGTAATGTCTGAAGAAACTCCCCTTATCCATTGTGCCCTGTTGGACGTCAAAACTCTTAATCAAAGCTCCGAAACTTGGCATGGGAAGGGAGGATGCTGGAAACGCTTGTGGAAGTTTGGATTTACCTTGCTCTTTACATTTCCATAATTTTTTAGCACCTTTCTAACAAATCAACACTGCATGCAACATATACTTAAAGCTTTCCAATGAGATACGTCCCCTTGTTTTTGTGGAATTTTTTCAAACATTTCTTGACTTTGTTTATGCCTCCACCTTCATATACATGTCTACCCGGGTATTTGTAGCTACAACATCTGACAAAAATATGCTATCTTTTTATTCCTCATGGGTACGCATACCCTATCTAGATCTTCCATTTTGGCACAGTGTAGGAGGAATGTAGGGCATAACCTACGCCATTGAAGTATTATAATCCCCATCCACAAATTTTCATGCAACAGGAAGAGTATAACAAAAAATAAGGCATACCCCATGGGACCGCATTCCTTCAAGCTTTTTTCTGAAAACACCATTACTGCCACGTTTTGCATAGGTTGACAATATACCGGTAGACAATAGATTGGCGCATTAACAAAAGGCATGAGTATAATCACACAACATTTACAATGTTTCACCAAGAGCAAGCAATATGTGTCCAACGAAACAATGGTGCAGACCCTTTTACATAACTTCAACCATTTGCAGTCCTGTGTTTCAAAGAGAGAGCTATCCATTGTGGGCTACGAGGTTTCTAATAAGGTGAAAACAATCATGTGGAAACATGTTGACTGAATTTTCTTAATAGCTTCCAACGCCTTATCAACAAATCCATTTGATGTATATCCTACAGTCAATGTTGTCCACAAAACCATGTTTTGTTTTGTAGACATTCTGCCAAACAGTTCATGTTCCTGTCTAAGCTTCCACATTTTGCATAAATGTTTTCATAACACCTGCAACTACAACCTTTGACAAAAACCTGTCCCTACCTATTTTAAGGTATTTTCAAATATTTCATGCGCCCCAACAGAACTCCTATACAGGGACATGAAGGTCATAGTTGCCAAAGGGATTCTACAATATGTTTTGCACTCTCCTGGTGCCAACACTCCTGTAACAAAACTATTTTTTTCCTTGAAACCAAGCTATTTTCCATGCATCCAAAGGTAACGTACTTTGTCCTTTATACTTCTGAGAGGGAGCTAATAAAAACATAGATGTTTGGGTCCAAAAAAATACCTTGAAATTGCTTCTCGCAGCCTTCATTGTATCCCCCTCTCTCCTTCCACGTTTTCCTTTGCTACAACTATCCAAATACTTCTAAATTTGAAACGTTAACCTGGGTTCATGCGTGGTCAATGCCACTTGATATGAAATAAAGGGAAAATAAGGAATGTGATAGGCCTGAATGGACATTGATGGAAGTCCACGCCATGTCTGAACTCCTTCCACACGCCTTCACCCACTCCTACCACCACCAACTCCATCACTTCACCCTTCACTTCACCTACTCCTCTTAACTCCCCTCCACCATGACTTTCAAACGCACTTTTAAAAAAAAAATTTAATTATTTTAAATGTGTTGGGCACTACAAGAACACTTCCCACATAATACATAAAAAAGGTTAACAATTAGAATTTTTTTGTACGTACAATCTCAAGTTTATAGGTGATGTTTTAGGAGTAACTATATAAATGTAATTATTCGAGTCTATCTGGGCCCGACTATATAAATGTAATGTTTTATGGACTAAAAGATATATCAGATTTACAAATTTTATTAAAAAATAGAAACAAAAAATTTGTTTCAATCCTATAAATTTAGTTGTTTTTTAAAATTGACTAAAAATGTAATAATTTTTAGTCAATGATGCCAACAATGTCATATTTGTGTATTAATAAACAAAGTAAACATTTAATAGCAAAGTGTGACAAAAGGTGATGCACATAGTGATGTAATTGCACCATCCCATATAATTTTCGATAAAACCGCAGATTTTTTTTTTCAAATTTTCAATCTCAAAAAGTTCTCAAATGCTAGACCAAAGATGAGTTTTATCACACATCCTATGTTTTTTTGGTTGGAAAAGCATATATTTGATCACCTTCCAATATAATATTGAATCCACTTATTACTTTCCTTGATTTTTATTGTTGCACTTTATGCGATGGGGTCCAATAGAATGCCTTATTTTGGTATTTTCAATTTTTTTGTTACTTGTTAATAAAAAAAATACTTTCATTGTATCCATGAGATTGCAATTCCTACATTTAAGTTAATATAGTAATGTTTGTTGTTTCATGTTCTATATGCGTGTTTATTGTGGGTGTTCACTGAATGTTTGCAACGATACTTTGATTTCGTGGTCTCTTGCCGCAGTCCTTCATTAGATTTTCTAATTGTGATTGGAGCATATACTATGTTATTTATTCATTCCTTATGTCACCTCAAGGATTTATGCATACCTTCACATCACTAGTTGATTATTTTAATGCACTGTTTATACTTGAACATTAACATAAAGGCCATCTTTACACGAAATAATGATGAGTGATCACATTAGAGTTATATGGAAATTATATTACTATTTACTAAAACATCTCGAACATAAATCATACTTCAAGAATATAGATAAGTAAATAGAATCTACAACTTGTTTGAACTTATTAAAAATAAAGTGTTGGTACCCTTACATACAATAGATTTTTCACTATTAATGAATGTAGAAGTAGACTTCTAAATCTAATTCTATGTATAATTATGTGAAATCTCTCAATACGTAAAGGGCCCATCATAATAATGGAAGGATAATACATACTCCTATTAATATTCTCTATTTTCATGGGTGCTTAAAGTAATTAATATAAATTTAGTGTTGTAGGAAAGAAAAAGTTTTCTAATGACTTGCGTCGAATCAAGGAAAATTGAGAGAGGGTTGTCAAGACTAGTGTTGACTTGTACCATTTGTAAAA
The DNA here is from genome assembly GCA_018340775.1 of Taxus wallichiana var. yunnanensis. Lineage (NCBI taxonomy): Eukaryota > Viridiplantae > Streptophyta > Pinopsida > Cupressales > Taxaceae > Taxus > Taxus wallichiana. The sequence goes on along the minus strand of CM031240.1, from coordinate 9,843,156 downwards.
TAACATTTCCCCACTTTGTGGAAAAATCATTTCCATAACCATAACATTATTTTTCTAAGAATGAAGTATCCATTATAGAAATGGTTATTATGTATGTTTTAGTTTTCATTTCAAAGTTTGATACATGTTATTAGTAGAACCTATTTTCTACCACTGACACCAATGAATATATCCACATTTGCATGATTATGTGTATATTACATCAAATCTTAATTTTACGAAGAGAAAAACTTGATCATGTTATCTTATCATATATATTATCTATATAATGCGTTGTTAATAATTGAGCTATGTAATTTATCATTTTTTTTAATTCAAAAATGTATCATCCTCTAGATATGCTCATTATATTAGAGTAATGTATGCAAACCACATTTCATATTTACATTTTTGGGAACCATAATCAACTAGTATTCAAAAATGGTTTTGCATAAATAATTACATTTTGCTAAACATAACACATTGCCACTAGAATCATGATAGACTATTTATTTCATAAACTAATTTCATGATTGTCATCAATATACCTTTGAATTCAAAGGCCTCACCTAGATTTTCTAGATTCATTGACAAACTTATTTTATTTAATTTGAATTAAATCTAATTCACAGAGTCATTACTAAAATAAATGATGTATAAATGATGAAATACAAAAATGACTCAAGCAAGCTAAGATTTAAAATATGAAACCTAAGAAAGAAGATGAGATAAGAAGACTTAGTTGTTTTCCACGTAATATGACATTGATTTGGGGAGGAGAAGTGATGAAAATGATGAAAACAACATCGTAATCAATCTCTATAAATTCTATAACTCATGAACAAGGTTATAGGGGAGTCCATGGTAAGATTTATGGGGAGCCGGTGACTTGATCTAGGCACCAAATGCATAGATAGTAAGCTCGATATGATGATTTTGTCATGTCACAAAATTGTCACAATTTTCTTTGTTGATCACCTTTATTCACACTATGATCGCGGGGTACTTGTAACTTTGTAAAAGAAATGTTCACCTTGATACAAAGCCCACAAACCACATCAAACCTAAAAAAATACGATATGTGGGAGTTTGATTGACCCCGATGGCCACCCCCCAAGAGTGAACTTACGACCGAGCGTTGCACTATATCTCAAGTCCATGTAGTTCTTGTGAGTGTGTGTATAAATTGTTCCTTAATATGCCCGTAAATGCAAGTTACACTTGATAACGAGTTTGTATCCTTATAATGTAGAAATGTATAACATGTGTGGATGGAATAGAATGAACTTCCCATTCTTATGTAATGTATTAAAGTTGATGTATCCCTTATTCCTTGAATGGATGCTAATGGATGCCTTTGAGTGCTTTAGGTGCCTTTGGAATGCAAGCTTAGGTGATGATAGTAATGTTTAGTGTTTGGTCTATAATTTTGAACACATAACTATACATTTATATAATTCCCTTATTTAAATTTAAGTAATTGAAAATTGAAAGGATGAAACATAAGTTAAAATGATGCCCAAAATATAAAAGAGACCCAAAAGTTTGAATAAGGTAGAGGAGGGTGAATAAGGTCCCAAAAGGCATATTTAGCTACAAGGTAGGCTGTGTCAAAGTCGTAAAAGATAAATCACAGTAAAATTTTGTAGTGCCCACTTCCCTCAGAACCTTTTTGTTGTTCATTATGATATTTCAGACTATACTTATGAACATTATTGTAGCCTTTGAGTTGGTAAATGTTAGACATTAGAAATCATGGATTGTGGTTGATTTGGATTCATATATGATGCATGTGGATTATTAGAGATATTTTATATTGATGTTGATACAAATTGGCATGGGCATGTATATATATATATATATTCCTTACATGTGATATTTTGTCATAGAAATAGACCTAGAAAATTGAACAAATCTTGTGATCATATGGTTATGGATGAAATTGTAAATGTATTGTTGCTTTTTGATGATGTTGTGATATATATATATATATATATATATATATATATATATATATATATATATATATGATGATTTTTGGAAGTTATATTTTATATTTATTTGGACATTTTGATGCATCCATAAACCTCTATTTTGAAGGAGGTATTTATGTTTTGCTAGATGAAACATGTCACAACAAACATCGAGGATCAAGACCAACCACATGGTGAAATTCTAGATGAATTCAACAAGGTTCACCATGACAATGTGTAATTGTTGTTTGTGTATGTCGAATTGTTGTAGGGGTTCCCATGGGGAATCACCTTTAAATGTGACCAAAGGGTTATGTGTATTCTTTTATTGTGTTCCCTTTTATTTAATATTTGTATGAGATTATTTGGTGATGTATTTCTCTTTATTATTTGTTTAAGATTGTGGCCAAGATTAGTGAGTAATCATGTTGTTAATTAATTAAAATGGGTCAAAAATGCATTTACGAAGAGTTATTGGCTCTTGATTATGTGTTGAAAGTAATGTGCAAGTAAATTTGAGTGTGAAACACTCCACCTTCCTTTTCTTTGGATCTTTCTTTAGGGGCTGATTTTGAAGGCTTGTAGGAAAAGTTAATCTACGAAATGTATATTTAACAAAGATATGAATAGTGGTATGTCAAATTAGAAGTATACATCCCACACCTCTTAAATGTTCACCAACCCTACCTATGGGTTGGGGAGTCAAAAAACTTGTTTTAATGACTTGTTTTAAAATATAACTAACATATGGTGCATTGCTCCTTAAAATAGGTTCTCTGATATGGGGATTGATGTGTAGGTTTATTTTCTATGGAAGGTGTGAACTAATTCTATGTATGCATTTGTATATCAGTTGCACATCTATGAGACAACACAAACATCTACATATGCATATACAACATGTCTAAAAATGATGAAAATAATTATTGACATTGTATTTTTTGAGAGGTACATATTGGGTCCATGTGTACATTCTCTTGTATCATTTATCACTATTCCAATTTTGTTGAGAAACACCCTCTTTTCATCCTTTTCTACCAAGAACCAAATGATCGTGTTTCCTTATATTAAAAGCATCCATAGACAACCAATCTATGTATGCATATATACTACTTAAAAAGTGTTAGAAGATTCAAGAAAATGAAGAGATACGGGAAGGCATGACACACTTTAATATGTGTGTGTCTGTCATTATATTAAGCATAAGGGAGTTACAATATATAGTTACTATAAACATATTCCCTTGAGTTACATTCGAGAGACCTACATTGAAATAAAATAAAGTAAGTGATTTGCTGCTCACTGAAAATGAAATATTGTAAAAACAAAAAATAACTAAAATGTACCCACCAATATTTATAATGCATAGCAATAAGATTGATTTTCATTAGGAAGGGTTTTATAAATGTCATTTAAGAGAATTGAAAATTTTAAGAAGTTGCATTCATTCATTGGTATAATAGTGATAAAATGAACCAAAATTGTAATTAATGGATGAATAACAACAATTTTGACATGATGTTACGATCTAAGATGGTTCATTCTTTCCTTCACAAGAAGAGATTCATTAATGGGAAGAGTGAGAAATCCTTTTATCTTATGTATTTGAGAGCCTAAATTAGTCATTATGAAAAGATTTATTCAAGAAGATGAAATTTAGGATTTTATAAGACGAGGAAATGTGCACAAAATCAGTGAAGGAAATGGCTAAAATTTCACATCATGCTTAGATTAGGTGTTTGACTCTTCCCAAATCCTAGAAATGAACCTAGCCTTTTAGGGACACATGAAGTGATAACATTAAATTTTTCCATCAATAACCATGAATAGATCCAAAATCATGAGCGTGAAGACCAAAAAAAAAGAGGAGATTTGCACCTACTAGAAGGAAATTTAGCATCAAATATAAGAGATGCTAGATAAAATTGAGGCGCTTTGTAGTGCCCACTTCCCCTTTGACACTTTTTGATACTAATCATGATACAACTTATGATTATATTATGGACATTATTATGGACCTTGATTATAGTATGGTGTTAGATGTTAGATCATGGATTATTGTTGACTTGATTCATATATGATGCATGATGATTATTAGAGACATTTTATATGATGATGGTTATATATATATATATATATATTTATGGATGTTGTTAGACATGTGATATTTGGATATTTGAGTAGACCTAGAAATGGAATTTATTGATGATGATATAGTTGTTGATAAAACAAGTAAATGATGATTGTTAGATGTTGCTTTCATGTTATATATATATATTCATATATATATATATATATGATTTTGATTTTGAATTATATTTATATTATTTTGGATGTTTTGATATGGCCAATGAGGCCAAAGGAGGTATTTGTATTTTTGCAGGTTAAAAATATCACAAAAACATCGGGGATTGAAGACCAACCACATTGGAATTCTAGATGAATTCAACAAGGTCACCATGGCAACTAGTTTTGTTTGTGTGTGTTTTTTTTTGTTAGGGATTCCCATGGGGGATCACCTTTAAATGTGACCAAGGGATTTTATGTATTTCTTTTATTTTTGGTCCCTTTTGTTTAATTTTTGCATGTGTTTATTTTGTGGTGCACTTACCCTTTCATTATTTATTTAATGGTGTGTAAATATTGTGAGTAATCATATTGTTTAGTTAATTAATTAAAAGATGTCATAAGAATGTAATTAATAGAGTTGTTGGCCATGTTTTAAAGTGTTGTAAGAATGTGTAAGTAATGTGTAAGTAATATGTAAGTGATGTGTAAGTTAACTTTTGAGTGTGAAACACTCCACCTTCTTGGAAATTCAAATTTGTCCTTGGAGGCTGATTTTGGAGGCTTGTGGGATAAGTTAAACTTGTCCCATACCTCTTAAATTTACATACCAACCTTGCCTATGGTTGGAGGGTTAAATTTAGACTTTTATAATGCATTTTGGGAAGACAAATTATAGGTTTTAATTGCACTTTTCTTACATGATTTAATTTCAGTCCTTTGGGGTGTGGGTTGGATTTGAGTGTATAAGTAAACTATCATATTATTCACCCACCTATTTATTATGCATTGGAGAATGAAGTTGAATTTTGGTTTGGGGTTGAGGATGTGTGATGTGGCATCCTACATGGATCCACCTCATCCTCTTCTCTTCCCTCTTCTATAAAATTCAAATTTCTTTCCTTGTTTTGGGTTGCTTCATTTTGGGAGACTTCATTTTGGGTGAATTTTCTTGTTGTTTTGGGAGCTCTTGCTTGGAGAAGTTTTTGGAAGATTGTTGCATGCTTGTGTTGGGTTGATTTTTTGATTGCTTGCATTGGAAGGAGCTTGCTGTTTTGAACTAGGAACAACTCCATCATGGAGAGGTAAGAGCTTGGCTCTTGAAATGCTCTTCTTTTATTTATGTAAATGTTCTTGTGTATGTTTGTTATTTGTGGGTCATTGGGTAGATGGCCTAGGAATGGTGTAGGAGAAGACTATGGGGTTTTTATGTGGGAGGCACCAAGTGGTTTTAGGGAGGTATAAGGGTGGAGGGAGTTGGGATTTTGGTTCCACCTTACAAATAAATAGTTTAAATTTACTTACTCATTATGGAGTGCCATAAGAGGTTGGGGAGACATAAGGAAATGTGAGGAATAAGGGTACTTAAGGGCAGGCAGTAAATGATATGTATATATATGATATATATATATATATTTTGTGGTTGTAACTCGGCAGGTGGTGATACCCATTTCCCGTTTGGGAGGCATAAGAAGCATCCCCCATAGTTCTTGCTCCTTTGGCTTGATTGGTGAAGCCTTTTGTATTGCTTTTCATGTCAATGTAGTTGTAAACTACTTCACTTGTTTTAAAAAAATGTGTTGAAAGATGTTTGATGTGAAGTCTGTTGTTGACATGAGTTGATCACATACATTTATTGCATTGTGGTTGGGGCTCGGGGGCCAATGAAGAAGGATGGATTCTCCTCTTCATTGGATGTATTTGTTGGGTGGAGAGCATTTCCTTTCCCTTGACTTTGTTGTGATCAAATTGGAAGAATGAGAAGAATGCATGTTGCTATTCTAGAGCTAAGAAAACACAGTTTGACAATCCCTTGTGAAATGAAATTTCATTGTAACCTTTCCCACTTGAAGTGGATGACCTTGTAAATGTTTGTAATGGGAAGATGTTGTACTACATTTAAGTGAAATTGAAATGTAAAAGAGTTATACTTTAGATGTTGTTTTGGAAAGAATGTGAAATAATGATACTATTTTGTACTGTTGCATTTTTTAATCAAATGGAAAGAAGGTTGTAAGAGTTTCAATTGGAATTAATGGAAGTGGTTTTGTTTGTCCATATGATGTTATTCCATTGGAAATTGTGTTTAGCATGCATTAGAAATCCTTGTTTGAAAAGTGGTAAAGTGAAACACGTGAAAAGAAAATGTATTATTCTACCCTGTATATAATAAATGATTTTGGAAGGAATAAAAGAAAAAGTTGTAAAATTTTCCATTTGGAATCAATAAATGAATGGAAATATTTTCTCAAATTGCATTGTAGTATTGAATCGATCATTTCAATGTATTAAAATCTTTTTGAAAGGAAGAAACAAATGTATGAAAAATGCAGATATTTTGTCTCTTTGAAATGTGTAAAATTAGTGAAATCAGTTGTACATTTTGGTCTTGAATGGTTTGTTTTGAATCAACTAAAATGTTTTATATTGGAATTGGAATGAATATTTAAATACTTAGAAGATGAAAATGGAAAATAGATCCATTAAAATTTGATCCTTGTTATTTGTAATTTCAAACCTGACAATTATCTAAACTTAAAATGCATAGTTCAACTTACGCAACAATAAAATAACAAATTAAATAATTAAATTGAAGTAGTAGGCTCTAAAATAATTCATCTGGGAATTAATACTCAAGAAAATTTCTTAGAAAACTTAGTAAAAGTGGCTTGAAACCATTTTACTGTCATTTTTGTCAAAATGATTTTATGTTCAAATGTTGGAAATTTCTAATTAGCCTCAATCAAACAAATTAACCCTTGAAATCTATCCTAAATTCATCTAAGAACATTTCCCCATGTCTATTTGACATGTTGAGAGAGGAAGAAGATCAAATTGAACAGATCTAACAAGTTAAAATTTACCAGTTCACACTGTAAAAGCCTACAGGATGTTTTCTTAAAATTGACCCCTTAAACTTTATCAAAACCAAAAATTAATGATCTCTGTGCAAGAGGACATCGAGAGATTTCCATAAAGTCCTTGCTTGTCTAAAACTAAGCTCTCTTATCAAACGTTATGGCCTTCTGAATTTTTCTTCACTTGGCATTAAAATTTTGGGAAAATTTCATTGCCCAAAATTTTTCCCTTAAGCACTTTAGGAAATTTTTTGGGAAAATTTTCAAAATTTTCTCTGCTCCCTTGTTGACCTCTGACCATACCAATCGGAGAGGCTGCCACGTGGCACCATGAGGTGATAGCGGAGGTTGATCCTCTTTTTTAACTTAACGTTTTCGGAAAATTTGAGAAAATTTTCCAAAACCTTCCCCCGGCCCGCACCAATCGGGGATGCCACGTGGTGTCATGAGGCATTAAGCGGGAAAAGGAACGGATTTTTTTCATTTTGTTTGAAAAAGTTTTAATTTTTTCCATGTTTTCCCCAGCTTGTTCCGCCGGCCCACAACCAATCGAGGAGGTTGCTACATGGCATCGCGAGGTATTGACGGAGCACGGTCTCTTTACCCTCTTAGCCACTTTGGGGAGTTAAGACAATTTTCTCCCCACCACTCCCACCTTCCTGTGCTAACTTAGGATATGCCACATGTCCTTTGCGGACTCAATGGCGTCCATGGGTGCAAGGATGAATTTCACCAGTGTGTGGGAGAATTTACAAATTGTCCCCCCGCCACCCCATTCTCCCATGCTAACTTCCCCACACCGCCTTAAAGTGCCACGTGTCCCTTACTTGTGGATTGTGGACCCATGGGAGCATGGGTGAAAATGTGTTTTTTTCCCTACGCGTAAATTTTTCCAAATGTCTCCTCCTGTGGTGTGCCTGCCCCGCCCTTTGGGAAAATTTTCTCCTCTGAGGCAGCTGAAGCCCACCCTGGGAAAATTTTCACCCCAAGGCCCGCCGGCCCATAACTTGAAAAATATGAGTTAGGAGGACTTCTTTATATCAATGGAAAGTTGAGAAAGTTTCCTATCTAATAAGGAGTAATTTAGTAAAAATTTTGAATGTGTTAGATATGAGAAAATTAAGATGAAACTTTAAGCTCATTAGAGTGGGTATGGTGAGGAATTTTTCCCTCTAAACCTAATTCAAACTTCTAACACTAAATTTTGGACATTATGACCTCTATTAATTATTAATAAAAGAAAAGTATATTCTAGTAGATTAAAATTGTTCTAGAACCTTTTTAGTGTGATGGTTTGTCTTGTAAGTTGGTTGTAGATTCTCGTTAAACAAAAAAATTATTCCATAATTTTCCTAACTAATCCTAGAGTTGTTCTTGGGTCTCAGTGGGTTGTTTTAATGGGCATTACACCCCTTACAAAACCCTGGCCAGATCTATCATCAGCAAATGGGCTAAGTAGAAACACCACACTGAGACCCCAATACATGACAAAAGCGAGTCGCTTACCATTTCTCCATTATATGTGCAATGCAGAGACTTTTTGAAAAGTGGCCCTCAAATCCAAGGCTCTCATAGCCTTTTCTGCGGCGCTCGATCAATGTACGAAAGTCTTCATTTATTCATGTTTTTAGTTCAAATAAAATAGTCACTTCGAAAAACTATCATTCATGATATAAGATTCTGAATGTATATGTACAAATTTGTAACAAATTTGAAATGTAGACATAGAATATTTAAATGTAATGCGTCATCTATATTCCTAAACTTACAAAATCAATCACAACCCTTATCAAAATCAAACTTTCAAAAATAATTACTATTCCTCTAAATCAAATAACATATCTTTGTTAGCGTTCACATTGCATTGTGCATAGTCATGCATTCTTAGTATATAGAAAAATACAACACTAATTATAAAAATACGTTGGGTGAAAAGACACAATCTCCAATTATAATAGATTATATTCTAAGCGAAAGGTGTTGAACATATTTGTAATAACTCTAAGAATATTCAAATCGAAGAGGAGAACTCAATATGGTCCCATATCATTGGAATGCCATACCATTCATAGGAAGATTCTCTAGTCCAATTTGGCTTCAAAACAATGTACCATTCATCACTTGAGTCACGGTGTACCATTCTTGTGCCTTAGAGTGAAACAAACGAAGCAATCTCCCTATTCTTCCACCACCGTAATATCATTCATGTCTCCCTCTTCCTAAATTCCATTCCATAAAATGTGCTTCCCAATATTTCGTTAAATTATGTCTAGTTTCAACGTCATCGAGAACCTTCATACACCAATAATCTTCTTTTAAGAGTTAGATCATCAAATACGATGATACTTAGAAGTAAACAATTTTCATCTCCATTAAAGAGAGAGTATTTTGAAAACAAAAACAATTTCAAACTCAAATATGCATGCTTTGTTTGAATAGAGAAAGAAGAACCTATCACCGAAGTATCTACGTAGGGCACCTCCCTATCTATCTAGATGGGAGGGACCCCATAAATAGATAGAGGCCCCTCTCTCTATATCCTTTCTCCTATCTCTCTATAAAAAAAGACCCAACTCTATCTTACTATAGAGATTAGGGCCGAGATATAGTAAGCATTTTGAAGTCTTCTTTCAACTTTTTATTAATTTATATTGTTTAACTTTTAACTATGATAAATTATAAGTTATATTATTATTGAGTTTTTCACTACATTTTATTATTTTTATATATAATGTTTGATTTAAAGTATTAAAATATTTGGAGCACTCAAGGGAAGTGTCACGAATGATTATGTGAGAATAACATACCAATGAATTTGAAGAAATGTGCCTTTATGGAGAGTTGGTATAAATAGGTTTTAACATCGGTAGATTTGATAATTTTTTGATAATTTATTGTTGTTTTGTGATCTCTTAAAAAGTTTGTATTCTTTAAATTTTTATGACTAAAAGATATTTCAGATTTGCAAATTTTATTTAAAAAATAGAAACACAAAAATTGTTTCAATCCTATAAATTTAGTTGTTTTTTAAAATTGACTAAAAAATGTAATAGTTTTTAGTCAGTAGTACTGCAGCAAATGTCATATTTGTGTATTACAGGTGTGCCAAAAATGACACCTGAAACAAAGTAAGCATTTTCTAGCAAAGAGTAGACAAAAGGTGATGCACATACAAATGTAATTGCACCATCCCCATATAATTCTCGATAAAATTGGTACATTTTTTTCAAATTTTCAATCTCAAAAGTTCCAAACGCTAGACCAAAGATGAGTTTTATCACACATCCTATGTTTTTTTGTTTGGAAAAGCATATATTTGATCACCTTCCAATATAATATGGAACCCACTTATTACTTTCCTTGATTTTTATTGTTGTAGCTTTATGCGATGGGGTCCCGATAGAATGCCTTATTTTGGTATTTTAAATTTTTTTGTGACTTGTTAAATAAAAATAATTTCATTGTATCCATGAGATTCTGATTCCTACATTTAAGTTAATATAGTAATGTTTGTTGTTTCATGTTCTATATGAGGCGTTTATTGTGGGTGTTATTTGAATGTTTTATGCCACGATACTTTGATTTTGTAGTCCCTTCTACGGTCCTTCATTAGGTTTTCTAATTGTGATTAGAGCATATACTATATTATTTACTCATTCCTTATGTCACCTCAAGGATTTATGCATACCTTCACATCACTAGTTGATTATTTTAATCACATTTATCTTGAACATTAGTATAAAGGCCATATTTATACGAAATAATGATGAGTGATCACATTAGAGTTATATGGAAATTATATTACTATTACTTAAAACATCTCAAACATAAATCGTACTTGAAGAATATAGAGAAGTAAATAGAATCTGACTTATTTCCACTTATTAAAAATAAAGTGTTGGTACCCTTACATCTGATAAGATTTTTCACTATTAATGAATGTAAAGTAGACTTCTAAATCTAATTCTATGTATAATTATGAAATCTCTCAATACGTAAAGGGCTCATCATAATAATGGAAGGATAATACATACTCCTCATTAATATTCTCTATTTTATTGAGGTGCTTGAAAAGTAATTAATATAAATTTAGTGTTGTAGGAAAGAAAAAGTTTTCTAATGACTTAACGTCAAATCAAGGAAAAATTGAGAGGCGGTTGTGAAGATTAGTGTTGACTTGTACCATTTAGCAAACCATTTCCCCACTTTGTGGAAATATCATTTCCATAACCATAACATTATTTTTTTAGCTTGAACTTAAGTATCCATTATAGAAATGGTTATTATGTATGTTTTTAGTTTTCATTTCAAAGTTTGATACATGTTATTAGTAGAACTTCTATTTTCTACCACTTGACACCATGATGATTATATCCAAATTTGCATGATTATGTGTATATTAACTCAAATCCTAATTTTATGAAAAACAACTTGATCATGTTATCTTATCATATATATTATCTATATTATGCCTTGTTAATAATTGAGCTATGCGATAATTTATCATTTATTTGAATTCAAAAAAATATCATCCTCTAGATATGCTCATTAGAAGTAGAGTAATGTATCTGCAAACCACATTTCATATTTACATTTTTGGGAACCATAATCAACTAGTATTCAAAAATGGTTTTGCGTACATAATTACATTTTACTAAACATAACACATTGCCCATGAGATATCGTGACATATGTAAAAAAATTATGAGACTATTTATTTAATAAACTAATTTCATGATTGTCATCAATATACCTTGGAATTCAAAGACCTCACCTGATTTCCTAGACTCATTGGGAAACTTATTTTATTTAATTTAAAATAAATCTAATTGCTGAGTCACTCTTTGAAATAAATGATGTATAAATCTTGAAATACAAAAATGACTGAAGCAAACTAAAAGATTTAAAATATGAAACCACAAGAAAGAAGATGAGATAAAAAGACTTAGTTGATTTCCGCGTAATATGACATTTAGTGCAGGGAGGAAGTGATGAACATATTGCTGATAAACTGACATCGTTATAAATTT
>CM031240.1:9758340-9830930 GCA_018340775.1 Taxus wallichiana var. yunnanensis | reverse complement strand
AGAAGAATATAAAGACACCCAGAAAATCCTATAAAATTCATTAGTACTCTTTTTCCCACCTAAGGTGTATCCCAAAATTGGTGATCCAATTCTTCCACCTTCTCTCCTTATCCCACTTTCTCTTCCTAAGATCATAAATCCTCCACTAAGTCTTGGACAAAAAACTGACATGCATAACGTTTCTTGTAGATCACTTAGAGCTAGAATGAGTAGGTATCTAGGCATCCATTATGTTTTTCTCACTATGTTTCAAGTTTCAATAACTATCTCTAACTCTAAACCCTACCTGCCTTGTAAAGGACCCTTTAAAACTAGGTCTTGGACTATGGGGTAACTATCATCTTCCCAAATGTCAAGAATAACTTGATTTCTACCCATTGAAACATAAAAATTCCACTTTAATCACTTTATACACCTCCCCATTGTCATTACCTCCAAATTCTAGGAAAAATACTTTGGTTTGACCCTTAAACTTACATGCCCTAGCACTACTCGGTTGGGCATCTCCAGAGAGAACCGAGAACCCAGTTTTTACAATAAGTTCTTGTGATTAATGATTCAAAGATATTAAATTTGACTGTGGGTCTATTTCAACTCCATGCACCTTAGTATTTTAATATTAAGGCTCCATGAGCATGTTAAGTATTCCTTTAGTCAATTTTTCCTCTTGTCCTAGGTTGTTAACTTACACGAGTATAAATTTAGCTACCCCTTCAATCACTAAGATATAGTAACATATATATCTCCTGAGTGGATAATCTCTTCATGAACTTAACCTTCATGTCTTAAGCAATGGAAATGAGAAATATTACTCTAACAAGCATTTAACCAAGCACTTCATAGCTACCTCCTAGTATCTCACAATCATAGTTCCTTATAGTGATTATCAACATGTAAAAGGGAACATTATGAAGAGTCTACCATTATACCATACAAATATATTCAATACTAGTAAGAGACAAAATCAATCACCCAACATTTACTTCAGTCACATTTTCTCGGTCCCACTCCTCTTCTTCATATTAGTCAAGGAATCATCCATACATCAAAACAAAGTACCGTTCATTACACCAATCAAAAGAAAATGCATGCCAAGACTCCCTAACAATCATATAATGGATTTATGTAAGCATTAAAGAGAGATATTATAATTTTCCAAATCAAAACTCAAAAACACTCTTGAAAACACAAGATATACACACAAAACCAAGACATATATGTATGCCATTGTAATCTGCATACAAATACTTAGTTCTACTTCACTCCATAGCTCTCTCCTTCCTCCATACAAGGAATACCTTCTAAAATCTCTCCTTCCCTTCCTATATTCTAATAGGAACCTACTTCTATAAGTGTAACTATTTTTCTAAGGCTCATTATGAATTTCAATTTGTGACCTTTGAGCTCCCATTGCCTTTTGATTCATAACTTTCCTTTTCACACTATTTCTAGAAATTTTAATGATTCACCTCCACATGAGAAATCATCACACACAACTCACAACCTTACTTACAAGACACTTACAACTCCTAATCAACCCCTAAAATATGACTAGACCAGTTACTTCCCTTGACAAGTCCACATTTAACTCATTACCTTAGAATTTGAAGTTACATTTAGGAGGAAATGGGCCATTTGAAATTTCACACTCTCAACCTGTAAAATTTTCTTCCTCATGACTCCATATGCCCAATTAGACCTCATTGACCTTATAACCCTAGAATCGCATTAGTTTAGTCTCATTGGAAGATGCCCCTTCATTAGCTTGGGAGGTTAGAACAATTGAAAAAGACCTAATTTGTCATCGAGAAGGTGAGTTTGAATGAAGTTTTCCATAGGAACATTTACTAAAACTTTTAAGAAGAGAAAGGACCTTATTGGGTATTTATAACTATTAAGAGTTTGATATTTGAGTGATTAGAATATTAGTTAAGGGATTTTATTAGTTTAGTCAGGGCTATTTAAAGAAGAGTGGGAAGCTAAGAGAGAAGTAGTGAAGGGAAGACAGACTTAAATACAAAATTGAGTCAAAAAATTTGTATACATCAACAATGGAAAAAATGGTTATAGAATATAATATTACTTTGTTGTGAAGGATTATATAAGTTTCTAACTATGAAAGCATCAAGAGTAATGAGTTGAGAAGCCATTCAAAGGCAATTTTACACAATAAAGGTAAACTTGCCATTTTGAATATTTTAACCCACTTCAAAGGTGAAATTAGCATAGTTGAGGGTTAAGAACATGTTGAAGAAGATTTTGTAGTTCCATAAGGGGAAAATTCAATAATCTTCATGTATTTTAGGTATGTAAATAGTGGAAACAGAGCTAATTGCATGCCTATAGGGAAGTGTTTGAGTTTTGAATAAATTTCATCATTATAAGTTTCTTGTGATTGAATTTTCTCTACACAATTTGGTATCAGAGAGTTAATTTGATTCTTGTAAAGAAGAGATATTTTTTTGAGTAGTGATTTTAGGTAGAGAAGACAAAATGGTGAAAGTGAGAGAAGTGAGAAAGTCATCTTGGGAAGAAAAGATGGAAAGGAGGATGGAGATTTTGTTGAGAAGGTTAGAGAGCATGGAGGAAAATCATATAAGAATGAGGATAGAGATGATCTATATGCAGATAAATGGGATAAGAAATAGAGTGCAATTTGCAAGTAAATGCTACAAATGTTAGATATATGTATGACACAAGGCATATGAGTGCAAAGTGATGAATGCAAGATTGAAAGAGATGGACAGAGATGTTGATCAAAGTCTTCAAAAAAAGGTAATTTTTTTGCATAGAATAATGCTTTTGAAACCAAATAAAGTAATGAATAATATAACTCGAAGAAGATGCTTGTTCAAAACTATATATAAGGCAAAGGAAAACTATTGTAATGTGGTTATTGATAGTGGAAGTACAGAGACCCATGTTTCATTTGAGATGGTAGAGAATCTAGGACTAAAAATACCATGCATGCCTAACCACTATCAGTGTCATGGATGCAGAAAGGACATCATATTTTGGTTAGGGAATAGTGTTAGGCTGATTTCCATATTGGGAGATATAAGGACAAAGTGTTGTGTGATTTAGTTCAAATGGATGTTTGTCATGTTTTGTTAGGGAGACCATGGAAATATGATAGGAAAACAGTCCATAATGGTAAAAAGGACACGTATACTATGTTATAAAATGGAATTAGCCACATACTTCTACCTATTAAAGGTGAGAAATAACCATAAACAAGATTGGTGATGATGATGGCAGCCAAGAAATTTTTGGTGGAGACTACATAAGCATGTAAAAAGCGACACTAGGAATGGTTGTTAAGCCTCATAAGACTGATTTGAGAAGTGATTTTGAGAGAGATAGATATCAGATATGCAAAGAGATTAAGATGGTCTCAAGACAAGGAGAGGTGAAATTTGAAGATGATGATGAGAGACAGAAAGATATGAGAGAGAGAGAGAAGTACATACAAGATTTTTCGATGACCAAGCAACGAGGTCTAATGAGAAATAAATCAGATGTTGAAGTTGAGAGAGGTGAAGACATAGTGAAAAGGTTGTTTGAAGAAGCTATGGATGGAGAATAAGAAAAAGGTCATCAAGAGTGAATAAGAGGAAAAAGATGTCATGAGGAAGATCAATGAGGCATGCAAGCCTCTTGTTTCTAAATCTAACATTGTTTTGAGTTTTAATTTTGTAGGTACAAATGAAAGGAATGAAAGTGAAGAAAAATTAATGAGAAACATGGTGAAGCAGAGTGGGCATGGAAAATTCAAGACAATTTGCAAGAATTCATGGACAAAGAAATTGAAAGAAGAAAAGATCATACATATATCAAGGAAGTTGTAGACCAAGAAGAGAAAAATTCAAAATGTAACAAATATATGCAACAATCGGGCCTTAAAAGTAAGGAAATTAGTGATGGAATATGTGCAAAAATAGTCCTAAAGGACAATAAATTGTAATTTCTAGTAGAAAATCAAGACAAATAAATTGAGAAAGTTAAGAAAGACATGAAAAGGATTCAAGTTTGATTCAAGATAGTATGTTGATAATGCAATCAACATTATCAAAGTTTGATTCAAGTGCTACCAAACCTCTGGGAATAGTATTAGTCTTCAATTGAATGATGTCTTTGCCAAATAAAGTCTCCTTTCCATCATCTGCACAAACCATTGGCTCCCAATCTATACGTTGATTAGAAAATTATCCTTGGTTCTGCAAAAACCTTTGCACCTAGGCATTGTCTTCAAACACTTTCCAATGTTTAACATTGTCAAGAACAGATGGCCTAGTTAATATCTCAATATTATACTCACAATAGGGGGATATAGTACAATTTTCAAATCTGGACCCCAATACGGCCAATTTGTCTGCTAGAGTATTGTACTTCCTATCGTGATGTATTATGTTGAAGGAGTCAAACATCTCAATGAAATCCCAGACTACATGCTTATATTGCTTCATTCTCTTGATTTTTTTTTCATACAGTTTTCTAACCTGCTTAACAATTAGCTTTGAATCTCCTTTAACAATGATGTCTCTAATACCATATTTCCAAGCAATTCTTAAACCCAATAACAATGCTTCATATTCTACGTAATATTGTTAGTGCACTCAAAGTTGAGTTTAAAAGAGAAAACAAACTCTTCCTAGCCTAGAGATATCAGAACAATACTAGCACCATTTCAAAATTTAGAGAAAGCCCCATCAAACAACAAAGTCCAAGGAGAACCTACTTGTTTAAGAGACTTGCATTGATCAATTTTGTGCTCTTTACCATCGAAAATCCAACAAAGTTATCAGCATCAATGTCAGTGTATAACACTTCATAGGAAGCATTATTGGGATCCTCAATGAGATGTAGCATCTTCTTTTCACCATACAACTTTACAAGGCTGCCCTCAATAGGTATAGTGGCAAAAGACATGTCCATTTGCACACTACCACCCACACTAGCAGCCCATTTTCTTGATAACAACATTCCCCATTTGGTAGGGAAATCAACAATAACAACATCTAGTTTTAAGTTCTTGCCTGGGTAGGTGTAAGTTGCACTATCAAACCCTTGACACATCCAACCACTGGAACCTCTCTGGAATCCATGGCAGTGCACTTCCCATAAGTTGTTGTCACTTTGATATCTAATTCATTCATGACCTCAAGAGGCATAACATTGCATGATGCTCCAGAATCAAACATACAGTTGTGTAATAACAGCCTGTCCCTGATAATTAGAGTAGTGAAAAATGGATCCACCTTGGTAGACTGAATCAAGGATGTTCCATGATATACTTCAGGTGGCTCACCTAGCTCTTCCAGTACTTAGGGTTTTTCTAACTCTCAATGGTAGGATGAGTCTCAACATTGTTTACATTTCTACCTTGGGTAATATTTTCTTCTTTCAATTCCAAATACTCAAAGGCCCTTTTCTTGTGCTCAGGAATCCTAAGAAGCTCAACAATTGGAACAGAAATCTTGATCTGACTCAAGACTTGGGCAATGTCATAAGGAACGTATTTGGGAAAGGAAGAATTTGGAGAAAGACTGACAAACTCATCTGACAAGTAAAGGATTTTTCACCATCTGAGCATGGGCAGGGATACCAGTTCTGTTTAGGGAAACAAGGCCTTTGCAGATGTATCTTTCTTAGGAGTTTATTTTGAGATATTGGTGAGAACTGGAGTTTTTTGTTTGGCCTGAGGCCCTTCCCCTTTGACAACTTTACTCCTAGTGTTATATTCTTTTTCTTGGGCAACTAAAACATTCATTAACAATTGCCTATCCTTCTCAGATGGGATTCCTCCATCATACTTCTTAATCATTAATGCCCTTAAGTATTTAAAATAAGTATTATGTGATTCAAAATCTTGTACCATATCTATTTCAAAAGTATGAGAGGGAGGAAGGGGTAATACCTAGTGAATGCAATCCCAAAATCTGCGAGTTTAGTTCTGGCACTAATTAATTCAGTTAAATTTTCTCCCTACTGTGATCTTGTAGAGCAATCCATCATACATACATGATCATCTGTATCATCATCACCAACTTCTTCCTTAACTCCCTTTTCAACAACACATGGATAATGTGGCAATAAACAGATATCAAACCACTCAATTTCATTGGCTTCATCAACAACAACAACTTTGGTAGCTAAAGGATTAGGCACCAATTTGTTTTCTCGAGGTTGGGGCTATCTATTTCCTGATCCCACGGGCCCTTTACCCCTGTCATCTGATCTATGATCACCTCTGGGATGATTTTCAAATCTTTCTTGACCTTGTGGCTTGTGCTGACCTTGGGAACCTTGTCCAATCCCCTTCTCTACTCTAGCCAGTTTATAGGATATTTCCTTAACTCCGGCCAAAGTTTTTACAACCTCCTCAGATCCACAACTTTACTTGACTGAGGCTTCTCTAGATTGATCAGCTTGATGCCTTCTCTCTTAGGAGGTTTACCAATTGCCTTGATGTTATTTTCAATCTGCAAAGCCATGGTGAAGGCCTACCTCAATGTTGTTGGGTTCTTATCCCTCAAATAATAGGCATCCTTCTTATCAAAATCATCAGAGTATTTTATCAGACAGGAAACATCACTTGGCCTCAGGATTACAGGTAGCCTATTCAGGGTCTTATTGAACCTTGTATTGAAGTCATGAATAGATTCATTAGGATTCTTTTTAATATTTTCAAATTCTGATAAAAGAAACCTAGGGTCTATTTTATCTCCATACTGCAATCTAAAAGCATTCTTCATTTCTGTCCATGAATCAATGGAGTTATCTGGAAAAGATTTATACTAGTCCCGTGCATCCTCCTCTAGAGTATGAATAAACAATTTTATGTACACATCCTCAAATTCAATCTCAAAGTCTTCCATCATATTGAAAAAAATCTTTAAGTGTTGATCACCAAGTAATAGCATTATTTCCTTGAAATTTAGGTAGTCTATTTCTAACATCTTGGGGCACAACATTTGGATATCCAACCATACCTCTGAAATCTATAGGACCAAAAGTGTTCACAAAAATAAAGGTCTAGGTGGGGGCTGGGCCATATTGTTTTGGGGAGGTGATCTTACAAGAGAAACAAAATGATGAGGAGTGAGGGGTCTGTGGGGCACATGAATGCAATTATCAAAATGAATGTTCTCTAAAAAAATTGTTTCTTGGAAAATCCTATCATCTTTGGAGAACACATGGACCAAATGAGACACAAATTTTTCAAATACAAAAGAAGGACCCTCTCCAGATGGAGAATTTGGATCTACAAAAAGACTACCTGATTCAGAAGCACTTGAGGAAGTATGGAAATATTCAATGACAGGCTGATCAATTTCCACAATTGATAACTCTTTTCTTGATTTTTGATCTCCAATAACTTTCCATATTCTTCTTCCTTTAGAATTTGTCTTTCCCAATTCTGGAAACAACTTTCTGGTAGGGTATCTAGCAAAGAAAGATCTTCTTCCTTCCATCTTTGCAAAGATTAGTGATAAATTTCAATTGATAGAGGTTAAGACACTAGCATTTATCAAAAATTAATTCAACACGGAGTTGCCACTAAGGATTTTCACCTTAGTTGTGAAAATGCACTAAAATTGATCTGTCAAATGTATTTCAACACTAAATTCATGCAAAGCTTCATAGATATGACCTTCCTTTACCCGTATTTAACATTGATGATGTAAAATTAGTGCAAAAACCAACAGAAACTGGAAATATTGCACACAAAACTTGTAACTTCACAAATCTTACAGATCTCAACAAAGGATGACATTTAAACAATGTATTTGCACTTAGATCATGTAAGAAACATTACCAGGGTTGGTATGTGTACACCTTTGTTCAAATAGTCCTCAGAACAACACCAAAAGTGTTGTTGCCACACAAATTGGTCCGATGTTTAAATAATCCATGGAAGCGGTGCCAAAAGTGTTGTTTTCCGAGACAAATAGGTCCCGATGCTCAAATAATCCCGGCAACGCTAATAAGTCCCCAGAAATGGCACCAAAAGTGTTGTTTCTACACAAATAGGTCCGGTGATCAAATAATCCTAACAATGGTGCCAAAAGTGTTGTTGCCCCAAAAATAAGTCCAGAGTTCAAATAATCCCTCAAGCAATGGTGCCAAAGGTGTTGTTTACCACACAAATAGGTTCCAGTGCTCAAATAATCCCTGCAATGCTAATAAGTCCCCGATAATGGCACTAAAAGTGTTGGTATCCAAATTGATTCTCCTTGCGAATGAGTAGCATCATAGATTTAACAAGAATCCTAAAGACAGATAAATCATCATGTATGTCGTTTTGTAGCTAGGGAGGTGATTCAACTGGCTCTTTGTCACTCGGATGTTGGAGAAATGGATAACACCATATAAAAGGATTTGATCTATCCTCACTACTTTAGGTTGTGCCTTTTGACCAAGGTGAGAGGGCTTGTTTTGTAACCTCTGTTGGTGAAGGAAGATGAAGATATCCTTTTTTGCACAAATTTGAAAGGAAACCTTGAGAAAATATGATCAATGCACCACAATTTAACTCTCACGAGTTGTCACTTCTAAAGAATGGTGATATTTTCTAAACAAGGTTAAGGTTACTAAAGACATTATGGAATCCTGATTGCTTCTACATATTTTAGCAGTAGAATTTATTCATTTGTGGACATACAGGGAAAATAGGGGTAGTTCAGGTAGGATTCATTATTTTTGAATAATTTTTGGTGGGAGATTAAGTAGGATAAACTTGATTTTGCCAGATCTTTGAGAACCTTCACAACAATTGGAAAACTAAATGACATAATGCTTCAGAATAGCTAAAATATTCCTTCAACTAGAAGGTGTGCATCAATGGAGGCCCAAATTTACATAGTTTCACACAATCTCCAAGAATTTAACACAAAGGCTCGAGCTAAAGACTCAATTAAACATTAAAGACCCCTGGTTCCTCACGCCTAAGATACACTCAAAGGCTTACAAACATCTTTATCAACAAAATGACAAGTAAAGTGATTTTAAATTGTTTATCTCATTACAGGATGAAGGATCTTCTCGTAATGAAATTGCAAATGCCACTAAACTATCACAGGGACGAGATCTTGTGTGATTCGGAGGGATTTTAACACAAGATTGCAATAGGAACAAGAAATACTATTTGCAGACATTCTGAAATAAAGCAGACACAAATTTTCCCAAGATTAACACAGATTAATTCAAAGTTGATTAGATTCATCAGCAGGGGAAGGTTTCTTGAACAATCTCAGAGCTTGTCAATGGTTGTACACTTACAACCAACTTGACATGATCAAATCTAAAACATAAGAGATTAATAGGTTTCTTAGATGGTCTCTCAGGAAGATGGGCTTTCTCAAATTTTCTCGTAAGAATTCAACCCCGACCATTTGCATGACTAAAGCATGCTTTTTATAACACTCAATTTACATCCAAGCTTTCCCCCAAGAAAATAATATTCGAGGAACCTTTGTTTGTTACATGTTTGATCATGATTTCGAAAATGACGTTTAACAAGTTTTGCAAACAAAAATTCCAGTTGTTCAAAAAGGTGAATCATTACAAATATTTCCATCATTGTTTTAACTAGGGAACCCAATCATCTCCTTTGGCAACATGTTTTTCATCCTTTGCACTGCAACCTCCATCATTTCATCCTTTTCCCATTTCTTTTTCTCTACAACCTTTTCTCATCCGCATCCAACTTCTCTGGTAATTCACATTTTTGCAAGTGCCCGAGCAATTCCAACTTCAAAATATCAACCTTTACATTCCTTGGACTCACAAATTAAGCTCTAAATCCATTCAATTGCACTTTTACAGAAAAAAATGACAAGGAATTTCATCAAAAATGATTAAAATCAATGTGTATTTGCATCTCCAAGAGTCTTGGAGCATAAATGGTGGTAAAATCAGATGCAATGCACAACAACCATTGATTCTTCCTTTCTCAACTCTAGATTAGACCCATCCACATGGAAAATTTGATTTGAAGTGGGTCTCGGGGCTGCCTTTGTATTTTATGAATTTTGGAGAAAACGCACAATTTTCACATTTTCCCCGCTCCTCCACCTTTGAAATATGGGATCAACACGTGGCTTAATTTGGGCCTTTGATGGAGTTGCGGCTCATTTCTGCAATTTTACACCTTTTTAACAAAAAGAAAAATTTCCAATTTTCCTCCACCGACCCGCCTTCCCAATTTTATCTTTTGATGTGGGCCCCAACGGAGTTATGGGTCAATTTATAACTTTTCTCCTTTTTACAAAAGGGAAAAAAACTTCAAAACGCCCGACGACCCGCCTTCCGCTTCTAACTTTTGAAATATGCCACGTGTCCTTCTTCGGGGTCAAAGTAAGACTTTTTCCCTGTGGGGTTGCGGATCAATTTATAACTTTGCTCCTTTTTACAAAAGGGTAAAAACTTCAAAATGTTCCACGACCCACCATCCCACTTGTAACTTGAAAAACTGCCACATGTCCATCTTCGGGGTAAAAGTAAGACTTTTCCCTGCGTTTCATATTTTTGAATAGCCAATTAGATGTTATCGGGGCCACGGGGCCAATTTGGTATTTTTTACAAATGAGAAAAAAGTGGAAAATTTCACCAAAAAGACCCACCGGCTGCATCCAATAAGAAAGGACCATGTTTCCACAAATGTTGGGACAAAAATTGACAGGGAAAACAAAACATGATTGTGGAAAAATAGAAGGAAAGGAAAAACCCAAATTTACGCCCAAGTTACAAATTCTTTCACATGGACAGAGGAATGGAAAACAAATTTTGGACTTAATGTGATCCTCGACCAAAGGAAAGGACTAATCATGGCAACCAAATGAAGGAAAGAGCTTTCATGCATCAATATGGGGAGATAGAAAATATGACAGAGCCCGTAGATTGAAGAATTTCTAGAGAAAACGGGCGTGATCAAATTGAGCACCAACACTCCTAAGGTAGTGCTCCATGGGAATCCAAAATTAAACATAGTGTAAAATCCTCTTGGTTGGGCACACATGTAGAGTGAAGAGTGTTAGGTGGAAAAGATCACCAACTACCCTTAAAAATCACCTTTGAGGGTAGGGATCATAAATGAACCCAATACCCAATCTCAATTTTCGTTTGGTTCTATGGTGCAATGCTACCGAACAACATTTTAGTGAATGATTAGTTTGTGAAAACATAACCATAAGATGATGTGCTTGGAGAAAGGTGAAATTTAGATTGTTCTTATAAGGATCCATGTTGTGTAAACTCTAATTTGATCCTTAACCCTTTAAACGATGGAATACTCCATATTTCTCTCCCACTTGTTCTATTATGTAATGGATGTATGATGTGAAACTTTGTGTAGTGCCCACTTCCTTTGACACTTTTAGATACGATCGTGATATTGTTGATCTTATTATGGACACTATTATGTTTTGTTTTAGTATGATGGTTAGAAATTAGATCATGGATTATTATTGATGACGGATTCAATTATTATGCATGATGGTTACTAGAGACATTTTTATATGTGGATGATGATATACTGTTTGACATGGACATATTATAGATGTTGATTTGGACTTGTGACATTGGATATTTTGAGTAGACCTAGTATGGAAGATTATTGATGATGATATAGTTGATTAATTAATTTAAAATGATAATGTTGAATTCTTGATGTTGTTGTGATTCATGTGTTTAGATGATCTTGAGATGTTTTTTATATCATTTTGGATGTTCTGATATGGCCACGAGGCCGAAGGAGGTATTTTCATTTTTGTAGGTTAAATATCACAACAATGTCGGGGGACTGGAGACTAACCATATTGAAATTTTGGGTGAATTCAACAAGGTCACCATGACAATTGTGTGTGTGTGTGTGTTGTATGTTGTTAGGGATTTCCATGGGGGAATTTCCATTATATGTGACCATGGGTTTGTGTAATTTATTAATGTATTCCTTTATTAATGTTGCATGTGTTTATTTGTGATGTGTTACCCTCTTCTTTAGTTATTATGTGTTGTGTAATGTTGTGGTTAATCATGTGTAAAAATAAATAAATCAATATGTCATAAGAATGTAATAAATGAAGTTGTTGATTTTAAATGTTAATGTTGTAAGAGTGTGTAAGAAATGTGTAAGAAGGTGTAAGAGATATGTAAGAGTATGTAAGATAGATTTTGGAATGTTAAACACTTCATCCTCTTAGGAATTCGAATTTGTCCTTGGAGGCTAAATTTGGAGGCTTGTGGGACAAGTTAAGCTTGTCCCACACCTCTTAAAATGATTCACCAACCATACCTATGGTTTGGAGGTTAAATTTAGGCCTTTTAAATGCATTTTGAAATGATTATTTGTAATTTTTAATTGCACTTATCTTACATGGTTTTAATTCAGTCCTTTGGAGTGTGTAAGTGAATTTTGTCATTTTATTTATTGTGTTTAGGTGCATGATGTTGACTTTACTCTTGGGGTTGAGGAAGAATGATGTGGCATCCCACATGGATCCACATCATCCTCTTCTCTTCCCTCTCCTTTAAATTCAAAACTCCTTGCTTGTTTGTGGTTGTTGAAACTTTGTTCATTCCTCTTGGGGGCACATTTTTGCTTGCTGTTTTGGGAGCTTGTTGTGGAAGGAGTTGGAGCCTTTTTGCATGCTTGGACATTGCTGATTTTGGACTGCACTTTGACATTTGGAAAGCTTGTGGATCTTGGAACAAACTCCATTATGGAGAGGTAGGAACTTGAGCCTTTTAGAATGTTTTCTTTCTCTTGCATGCATGTATGAAATGGTGAATGTGTTATGTGTTCTTGGCTGGTTGGGTAGATTGCTTAAGACATGGTGTAGGAGAAGGCTATGGGGATTTAAAATGGGGGGGCATAAGGGAATGCCAATGGCATCTATTTTATTATGGAGGAGCTTTGGTTTGGGATCCACCTGGAAAAGAAATAGCTTGCATTTCTTACTCTTGGGGGCATAAGGGAGAAACTTTGGGGGCATAAGGAGGGGTTGGGAGGCATAAGGTTTATGGGTTTGATATGTGATATTGGCGGTATGACTGTAGGTGGATGCCCAATTCCAAATAGGGAGGCATAAGTAGTTTCCCCATAGTTCCTTGCTCTTGTTGGCTTGCTTGATCAAGCCTAAGTTTTGTGTGAATGGTTTCAAATGTAGTTGTGAACTCTGTTGTTTTTGTTTGGACTGTGTTTTCTTATTGTTCATGCATGTGAAAGAATGTTGCTTGTTTGTTGTGGAAGCCATTGTTTCCATGTGTTGATTATCATCTCCTATTTCAATATGGTTGGGGCTTGGGGGCCAATGAGGAAGGATGGATTCTCCCTTCTCATTGGATGTCTTGGTTGGGTGGAGAGCGTTTGCCTTTCCCCCTTGTTGTGATCAAAGATGAAAAGATGGAGAACTAGCATGCTACTGTTTTGGAGCAAGAAGAATATACAGTTTGACAGTCCCATTATTTTGAGCAAGTTCATTGTAACCCTTCCCACCTTAAGTGGATGAGTTGTATAATATTTGTAATGTGAAACCATGTGCATTGATAGAGGAAAGATTGAACTTAAATGGTGAAATGTAAAGAACTATCTTCCATTTTCTATTTTGGAAAGGAACAAGAAATAGTGTTGTATATTTTATATATTGTATTGAAATCAAATGGAAAAGTGATAAGTTGTAAAGTTGTATTGGAATATGAATAAAGGATTGCATTAGTTTTCAAAATTGTATTGTGTATTGGAATTGATTTGCTGTCAAAGAATGAGATTACTTGTTTGAAAAAAAGAAGAATGTGTATGAAGAAGGACAATGTTGTGATTTCTCTTAAAATGTATATTAGGATTGAAATCAAAACTACACTTTAACTTAGAATTGAATGGTTGATTTAACAAGAAAATGTATTGGACTAATTTAGAAGCTATACACACATTTAAATGACAAAATTGATATACAAATTTAAAAGAAGTAGTTCACTGTTATAAACTTCATTCTGGCAATTCATATTTTAATAAAAATGAGCAGTTCAAACTTGCACCAAGCAACAAGATATGAAACATTGAAATTCAGACTTGGTAAGTCCTAAGGAACTCAAATTTACCATAACATTTAAGAAAGAACTTTCAAACTTTATTAAAAATCCAATTTTGAACTTACAGTCATTTTTCGTCTATTGTTAGAAAAATACAATCTTGATTAAATTGAACAAATCTACTTCCCTAAAACACTCTAAACCCTCCCTAGATCAATACTCCATGTCTGTTTGACATGTTGAGTGAAGGAGGAAACCGAATTTGATCAAATTGAAAAGTTGAAAATTTCAGTTTGCAAATTAAAAGCCTGTGATCGATTTCACAAAATTGACCACTTAAACTTCATCAAATTCCAAAATTGATGACTCCTATGTAAAGAGGGCATCGAGAGCTTTCCGAAAAGTCCTTTTTTCCCAAAACTGAGCTCTCTAGCTCAAGTTATGGCCATTTGAAGTTTTACTTCAATTTGGCATTCAAAAAGTAATAAAATTTAATCTAACTGTTAAAAATTTAAATTTTAAACTTTGGAAAATTTTCCCAAAAAGGTCCATGGCCCCCACCATCCCACAACCAATCGGGACCTGCCACATGGCACATCGGTGGGGTAGACTGAACTAAAATTTATCCTTTTGAAAATTTTGACTTGGGAAAATTTTCCTTTTCCTCTCGCTGGCCCGTATCCAATCAAAGGGTGCCACGTGTCCTCTAACGGCTATGGCGGAGGCACGTTTTGTTTTTAACCCTTATCCCTTTTGAAATTTTTTTGGAAAAATTTTCCTTTTCCCTCCACCGGCCCGCAGCCTATCTCGAGGGTGCCACGTGTCTTCTTGGGGCTACGACGGAGGTGTGGATTTCCTTTCGAACTTAACCCTTTGAAAATTTTTGGGAAAAATTCCATTTTGGCCCCGTGGCCTACAGCCAATGACAAGGTGCCACGTGGCACCTGGGGTGGGTGATGGGTAGAGGCGGAACCCTTTTTATTTTAGTTTTGACCCTTGGGAAAATTTTGAAGATTCTCCCCATGGCCCTACAACTATGATTTTCCCTCGGCCTTCTCTTTCTCCCACAGGCTCTGGGCTCACGCGTCCCCTTTTTCCTTGTTGTCTCTTAGTGGCGTAACTCGTTAAGGATCCCCGCCGCTCCACCAACCCCTCACCCCTTCTTCGCTTTGTGTGGGACTTGACACGTGTCCTCCAGGGAACTATAGAGGTGCGAAGGAATGTTTTCCCTTGTGCCCACACATTGGGAAAAATTCCCTAAGCCACCCCGTGACCTGCCAACCCGTTCAAGGTGCTTTCTCCTCCTCTTGACACGTGTCCCCCTAGGGAAAAATTGACCCTAGAACTCCGCCCGGCCTTATCTTGAGTTCTATAAGGAGTTAGGAGGACTTCTTTATATCACCGGAAAGGTGAGAAAATTTCCTATCCATTGGAAATGGTTTAGGGAAATTTTGGAAGCATTAAGTAGGAGAAAAATCTAGTTGAATCTCTGAGCCTGTTAGAGAGCAGGCATGGGGGTAAATTACTCCCTGAACCTAACTAAAACATATAACCCTAAAATTTGAACCTTGTGAACTTGAAATTGTTAATGAAGGAAAACATAGGTTGTAGTAGTTTGGTCTTGTTTTGGAACCTGTTAGTGTAAATTGATGTCTTGCAACCTGATTGTAGACACTTCAAATAAAATTTATCCCCTAATTTTTCTAGCTAACCCTAGGTTGTTTCTTGGGTCTCAAGTGGTTGTTTAAATGGAAATTAAAGTTTGGTATCAAAGCATTGGTTCAAAGGTTTGGACCATTGGGCACACTAGAAAACTTGAGACATGAAAACTTAAACCTAGTACACTTGTAAATTTAGAAAATGACTTAGCAAAGTCGGACTTTTTGGGGTCAAAGTAAGACTTTTTCCTGCCTCTTAAATTTTTCCTTAATCAAATCATGGCAGGTGCCATGGGGTGAGTTTAAATTTTTTCCAAAGTAGCCAAAAAGAAAAAGTTCAAAAAACAAACCCACCATGCCCCATCCAATTAGAAGAAGCCACGTAAGTACCAAAAGAACCAATCAGAATTGAGCGGAGCTACGGGACCAAATTTGCCTTTTTGCCAAAAAAGTAAAAAGTGACAAGTTAAAACATTTTCCCGCCATCCCCTGACCAACCAAAAGAAGCCACATGACCATTGAATGTTGAGGAATAATTTTGACAGGAAAAAGACACCCGTTAGACTGTCAAAAACACAGAAATTCACCATTCATGCCCAGAATCCTATTTTTTTGCTAAGGATGAATATTTTTGAAACAAAACCAAGTGAATCATGGTTCCGAGCATCTTTCAACCATGGATTTGGATTTTCAAAGGCATACAAATATAAATTTATCATTCTCTACCTTCCATGGTCCGGCTAAAATAGGAAAAATGGCAGAGCTTGTGAATTTTGAAGAAATCAAGGAAAAATGGTGTGAGATCAAGACAAGCACCAACATCGGCTCCGACTCGGGGATGGGCACTCCCTACGAGTGCCACAAGAACAACTAGTAGACCAAGTTGCCAAGAAAAACCATTGGGAAACAAAGTCAGAAGAGAAGGATAGCGTATTAAAACAACCACAACCATCCTCCAAAAAATCAAACCGAGAAACCAGCAAAACCAAGTCACCGAGGACCAGAACGAGCAAAAACACAAAAGACAAAAAACAAACCAACAAACTATACACTGTACAGGTGATGCTCACTTTGATTTTGGGGAATCAATCCAGGAAATGCTTTAAGTGCCTACCATTAACAGGCAATTCAAGAAATTCACCATCCAAATCCTTCAAGAAGAAGGTATGCTCACCAATCCAAATGTCAATGGAGTAAGGGCCCATCCACAGTGCATCAAATTTACCATGCTTTCCCTTGTCTTCATGTCTACTATCCCACAACAACACAAGATATCTAATGTTGAAAGCTTTGGGAGTGACCTTCTTGTCAAATAACTTCTTCAATTTTTCTCTAAACTTCACATGCCTTTGGTGAGATGCTCTCCTTTCTTCATCAAGTTCAACAATCTAGTTAATGCGAGCCTCATATGGACTAACTTCTTGATCTTCCAGTTGTTTAATGAACTGATATGAGGATAGTTGCATATGCAGGGGCAGCAGAGCTTGAGTTCCATACACCAATTCAAATGGACTTTTTCCAGTGGCTCTTTTAACAGTAATTCTATCAGCCCAAACAACGAACTTCAGTTGTTCACCCCATTTTCTTTTGTTCAACTCCAAGGTTCTTCTGATAATCTTCAACAAATTTTTATTACTAGACTTAGCTTGTCCATTTCCTTGGGGATTTTAATTAGAGGCATATGTCAAATTGATCCTGTATTCTTTACACATTGCCACCAAAGGTTTATCTCTGAAGCTCATGGAATTTTTAGCAACAACTTTACTGGCACTCCAAACCTACAGATGATATGGTTCAACATAAAATCCATGACAATTTGGTGTGTTGCTCTTTTGGTGGGGATTGCCTCCACCCACTTGGTGAAGTAATTAGTGGCTACAAGAATCCACTTATGGCCAAAGCACTTGAAGGGTCTGAAATCTCACCAATGAAATCCATTCCCCATTGCTTGAATGGGGCTTCAATTGATACATGCTGCAAAGGTAGGGAGCTGAAGCTTTCAATCTTCCAGAGAAGTGTTGACAACTCTCACATATTCTAACCAAAAGAGTTTTATCCTTGAAGAGATTTGGCCACCAATAACCATCCCTCAAGATCTTGTGTGATGTGACTCTTCCAACAAAATGCCCTCCATAAACTCCTCCATGAAGATTAGCAATTATCTTGGGGTTTCATCTTCAATAATGCACCTTAAGAGAACTCCTTTAGGGTTCTTCCAAGCTAACCCATAATAAGTAATGACATATTTATGGGAATCCAACTTAAGGTCTCTTTTCTGGTTCTTTCTCAAATTCTCAGGGTAGTATAGATGTATGAGATAAAAAATTACATCTTTGTACCACTCATAACTCATCAATTTTTCAAAACATCTACCCTTCCTTCTTCTACCTCATTCACCTCAATAGTCTGTAAGTTTCTCTCAGCCATGAGCTTAACCAAGCCCAAACCTCTCACTAACTTTGTGGTTTGGATATCCATGTCATATTATTGCAACTTGTTCACCCATCTGCATCTTTTGCTTGAGACTTCCATCTCTGATAAAATTTCTTTCACCATAGTATGGGGAACATAAGCAACAATTTTAGAGCTCAAAATGTAAGGCCTAAAAACCTTTGTTGCTTTTACCAAGGAAAATGCTTGTTTCTCCACAATAGTGTATTTTCAGCTTGCCCCCGCAATGCCTTACTAAAAAGGAAATTGGCCTCTTAACCCCTTCATCATTTCTGCAACAAGATAGATGCAATAGTGTTTTTGAAGCAAAATAAAATAGTTGGAAAGGCTTCTTATAATTTGGAGCTGCTAAAAATAGGGTAATGCTTTAATTCCTCCTTGATCCCATTGAAAGATTGAATGGCATCCTCCTCCCATTTGATGGTCCTTCTTCAGCATGCCAGTGATTGGAATAGTCAACTCAAAAAAGTTTGATATGAATCTCTTGATAAAGTTTATCTGCCCAAAGAAGGACTGAATCCCCTTCTTGGTTCTTGGAATTGGGACCTTGTTGATGGCCTCTACCCTTTTTGGATCAATCATTACCCCTTCTTGTGACACAATGTGACCAAGCAATTTTTCCTTCTATACTCGAAATGGCACTTCTTTGGATTGAGTGAAATGCCATATTCTCTACATCTTATCAACATTTTCTCCAAGTGCTGCAAATGATCACCTCTCTTCTGGAGAACACAGTTACATCATCTTGGTAGACAACAATAAAATCATTGATGTAACCAGAAAAAGCAACATCCATTGCTCTCTTGAAATGTTTCTCCAACATTCATCAGACCAAAGGGCATCCTAACATATACATAAGTCCCCAAGGAGTGGTAAAGGCTATTTTAATTATTTATGATTCCTTCACCACAACTTGGTTATAACCAGAGAAACCATCCAAGGTAGAAAGTAGCTCAAAACTAGTCACTAGCTGCAACATGTTTTCCATGTTTGGTAAAGGATTCATGAGAACCGATATAGTGAAAGAGGGATTTGTGAGAACCGATGTCGAAAAAAATGCACCAAAATGAAGTTTCACTCTGATGGTAATGTTAATCTCCAACGCAATAAGCAAGATTCAAACAATGGAAAGAATATGCAAATAAGAAAACATGTTTGCTCATGCTCATAGATCGAAAAAGGAAGTACAAATAGGGGTGCTGTGTAACCCCATGCCTAAACAAGGAAAGAATATCAATGACGCCACTGACGCATATGATGTGACTGACGCATATGATGCCACTAAAGGAGGAGTTACAATTCCAAATAAGGAATGTAACTCCTATGATGCACTGACGCAAATGACAATGACAGAATCTGACACTTGTCATTTGACTTCCTAATACCTATGACTCTCACAAGGTGAGATGACTCACCAGGTGATGTGGATGATGACTAGGCATGTCACACACACCAACAACTAGAAGGTTTTTTCAAGAGTTGGGAAAATATAATTTAGAAGGAAGAAGAATTTGGAAGGTTTTGGAGATCATGCATCAAGAAAAGAGATCTCCATTGCTGAAACCGATCAACCTGTGATTGAAGATTTCAATACTTCCTCAAGTTATTCGAATTAGGTAGTCTCTTTGAATTGAATTAATTCTCCATCTGGAGAGGGTCCTTCTTTTATATTTAAAACATTTACTTCTCAATCGCCCAAAGATTTTCCAAATCTAAAAGAGTTTTCCAAGAAACAGATCCTTTAGAGGGCAAGTAATTCTAAAAATTGCATCTCTCTGTACCACACATGACCTCTCACTCCTCATCATTTTGTTTCTCCTATAAGATCACCTTCTCAAAATAATATGGCTAAGCCTCCACCTGACTCTATCTCTGTTGTTAATACTTTTGGTCCCATCAATTTTAGAGGTATGGTTGGCTATCCAAATGTTGTTGTGCCAAAAGATGTAAGAAATAGATTGCCTAAGTTCCAAGGAAATAATGCAATCACTGGTGATCAACACTTGAAGCTCTTTTGTCAATATGATGGAGGACTTAGAATTAGATTTGAGGATGTATATATTAAATTATTTATCCATACTCTAGAAGAAGATGCAAGGGACTGGTATAAATCTCTGCTAGATAATTCCATTGACTCTTAGACAGAGATGAAGAATGCTTTTAGAATGCAGTATGGTGATAAAACAAACCCTAGGTTTCTTTTATCAGAGTTTGAAAATATAAAAAATAATCCTAATGAATCAATGCATGATTTCAATACAAGATTTAATAAAACATTGAGAAGACTTCCTGTTAATTTGAGGCCATGTGATGAATCATGTCTGATAAAGTATTCAGATGCATTTGATAAGAAAGCTCCTTACTATTTGAGGGATAAGAACCCTGGAACTTTGAGGCAAGGCCTTT
This sequence comes from Taxus wallichiana var. yunnanensis, assembly GCA_018340775.1. Classification (NCBI taxonomy): domain Eukaryota; kingdom Viridiplantae; phylum Streptophyta; class Pinopsida; order Cupressales; family Taxaceae; genus Taxus; species Taxus wallichiana. The sequence goes on along the minus strand of CM031240.1, from coordinate 9,810,384 downwards.
ACCATGGCTTTGCAAATTGAGAACATCATTAAATCAGGTGGGAAATATCCTAAGACGGAGGGTGTTAAACTGATCAACCCCGAGAAGCCTCAATCAAGTAAGGCTATGGATCTTTAGAACTTGTAAAGAATTTGGTGGGGCTGTCAAATAAATCTCTTTCAAGCTGGCGAGCGAGAGAAAGGAATTGGACAAGGTTGCAAGGTCAAGATAGGCAACAAGGAAAAGAAAAACTTGCAAATCATCCTAGAAATGATCATAGGTTTGATGACCGAGGTAAAGGACCCATGGGAGCTGTTGATGGCGAATTATAGAACCCTTGAATGTCTCGTAACTCGATGGGTTGAGACTCTCAGTGCGATTGCATAACATGGAGCTTTTTCAAGTGTGGGACCTTGCGAAATCGGAAAAGCTCTCCGGATGAAGGTGGTTCCTATTCCTCTGTTCATATGCACACAAAAAAATGCAGAGGGTTTACTCAAAAACCTTATCTAACTTTCCAAGGAGGCACGATAAGAAGATGCATAAAATAAAACCTAAACTAACAAAGGTGATGCATCGAGGAATGAAGAAACACCTATCTTGCCAATAAACAAAAACCATTAAAATGTAATGCAAGATCATGCACAGATAACAAAATTTGTAGTGAAAGATCAAGAGGATGAAAATGAACACAGAGAGGGTTGAGAATCATCCACAGACATGCATTATTTTCTCCAAAGATTGATACAATACACTACAAAATGCCAAGAGGAAAAGTTGCATTACAGTTTTAGATGGGAGGTTTGAACTCCACAAATTCACCTGCCAAAGAGAAGAAGGGAGGGGAAAAACAAGAATGTCCAACCTTTAGAAAGAAGCCCCTCCTTAAAATTTATAGGAAGAATGAGAGAGGGAAGAGAGAGGAAATCCAAATCTACCCCAACCACCTCAGATTGTATTTAATTCATCTCATTATGGCGGTAGGTGAGAACCTTAGCAAACCCAAAAAATGGTGAACTGTATTTTGCATTTTTGAAGAACTTTTTCTCACCCAATTAAAGATATCTAGTCGTATTTGGATAGAGGACCTCGTAAGATTTTTGAAAATTCCAACCTTGCGTGAATCCGAGCTCCCTGTGAAAAGTTATGGCCATTTGAATATTTGGGTCAGGGTTTGCTTCCTGTCGGGTTGGAGTGTCAGCACTCAAAATGTTGCACCTCCTGAAGGTGCGCCTTGGCGCATCCATCCTCACATTAACATACTCTTAAATGCGCCATAAGCACTGAAAATTTGGTGTCAAGCACCTCTTGATCTACGCCGGGGGGCACAACTTTTCGGTGTCGGCACCTCCGATCTGCGCCATGGGGCACAACTTTTCGGTGTCGGCACCTCCTAATCTGCGCTAGGGGTGAAAATTTTTTTGGTGTCAAGCACCTCCCGATTTGTGCCAAGGGGTGCAAATTTTTCATGTCAACACCTCTTGATCTGCGCTGGGGTGCAACTTTTCGGTGTCGGCACCTCCGATCTATGCCTGGGGCGTAACTTTTTCGGTGTCAGCACCTCGATATGCCCAGGGTGCAACTTTTTCAATGTCAAGCACATCCTGTTCTACGTTTCTTTGATTTCCACATTCTTTTGTTTGTCTATATTTACCTAGGGAGGGAAATATATACAATAATTTGGTGACTCAACGGGATCACCTGCCTGCTAGGTAGAAGATCAGTGGCCTTTTAGCAATCCATTGGGCATGGAGTCATAAGCAATAACCTAAAACCAACTTGATCTCTGATCCCGAGCCATGATATCACAACTCCTTCTCCGAGAGCACGCTAAACTATAGAAATTCAACCTGAGAGCAAAAAACCTATGTGCCAAAGCACTTAGGGAAATTGAAACCTAACTACAACAAGACAATGTGCATACGCACTTAGAGGAATTGAAATCTAGGCTAATATTTACAAGGGTAAACCTTTTCCTTTTAGTAACAATGTTTAAGATAGATCTGTTAACTGGAATCGGGAGTTCTTCTCCATCCAATGTAGACAATTGGAAGGCATTACTACTTTTACATCCCGTGACCATGTAGGGGCCACTCCAAATGGCATCAAACTTGGAATGCCTTCCTGGTTTTGCTCGATCTACATCCCATTTCAGAACTAGATCCCCTTCTTGGAAGGTCCTTGCTCTTGCTTTCTTATCAAACCATCTTTTTACTAAGGCCTGATCCTTTTCAATCATCTGAACTGCATGCTCTCTGATTTCTTCCAATTCCATCAACTCTACATATCTGGCCTCCATTGGTTTGAACTCAGACAACTCCAACTACTTCATGAGCTCCAATGCTGGGAATTCTAATGATATAGGCAATACTGCCTCTTTCCCATAGACCAACTTGTAAGGAGAACTACCTATAGACCTCTTTGGTGTTATCCTATCAGCCCATAATGCTGATTTTAGCTTGGTATGCCATGTTCTTTGGTTTTCATCCAGAGTCCTTCTGATGATCCTTAGCAAATTCTTGTTCGTGGACTCTGCACATCCATTGTCCATTACCCTGTGGGTAATAATTTAAAGATGTGCTCAAATAGATTCCATTCTTGACAGCCCATTCTGTAATCTTGGAACCTATGAATGCCAATGCATTTATCGATATGATAGTGGTAAGACACACCGAACTCCGGTCACTATTCCTTCATAAAAGTCTAGTATGTTAGACTCATTTGCCTCTTTGAGCGCTACTGCTTCGGTCCACTTGGTGAAATAGTCCGTTGCCATGAGAATCCACTTGTGGCCTTGGCTTGAGTTTGGGTTGATGACCCCGATGAAGTCCAATCCCCATTGCATAAATGGTTGGTCAACCAAAATTGGGTGCAATGGAAGTGCTGCTAGTCTTTCTTTTCCCGTGAAGAGTGCACATTTCTTGCACTTTCTTATCCATGTATAGCAGTCACTGAACACTGTTCGGCCAATAATACCCTGCCTTCATTATCTTGAGAGCTGTTACTCGTGGGGTGAAATGTCCTCCAGAATCTCCATCATGAAAATCTCGTAACACCCTCTCAATTTGACCTGTCCCAATGCACCTCAATAGAACTCCATTGATGTCTTTTTAAACAAAACACCATCAACAAGCACATATGGAATGGCTTGTAATCTGAAGTATCTCCTTTTTGCTTTGCTCAATTCTAGAGGGCATAGGCCTGCTGTAGGAAGTGTATCATATTCTGAGTCCAACAAGGAGTGGGCACATCATCATCTTCCTATTCTTGACCATCCTGTAGTACCAAGACAGTCTCTTTTTCATCACCTGCTTCAACTTGCCGACTCAAAGCTAGCTGTTCACATAGTCCTTTTCCACGTACTAGTTTTGTGACCTTGATCTCGATGTCATATTCCATGACACGGGTTATCCATCCTGCACGTTTCTCATTCAAATCCTTGTTTAGAAGGAAGTCCTTGACTCCCGCATGAGAGACCAATAATTGGATCTTGTTGTTTGAGACTAGGTGCTTGAATTTCTTTAAGCTCCTGATCACTGCAAGGACATGATTTTCAATGAAAGAGTACCTATTTTCATATTCCTCCAAGCCTTGACTGAAGAAAGCAACTGGTTGTTCTAATCCTTCTTTGTTTTGTTGTACCAAGATTGTAGAAATTGTGTCTCCACCACCGAAGGCATATAACATGAAGTCCTTGGAGAAGTCTGGATTGATGAGAGTCGGAGCTTGAGATATAGCCTCTTTTATTGCCTCAAAACTTGCCTTGCCTTCAGATGTCCATTTAAATGCCATGCTCTTCTTTAACATCAGCGTTATTGGCTTTACGAGAGCTGTAAAGTTTGGAACAAACCTGTGGACAAAATTGATCCTTCCTAAGAAGCTTTGAAGAGCCTTCTTGTGACTTGGCAATGGCAACACTCAAATTGCTTCAACTCTTTCTGGGTCAATCGTCAACCCCTCCTTTGAAAATGATATGGCCTAGAAGTTTTCCCTCGTGAGCTAAGAATATGCATTTTTTGGGATTCAATGATACCCCAAATCTTCTACACCTTTGAAATACCTGCCTCAAATGAAAGAGGTGATCCGCTACATTTTTGGAGAATACAGTGATGTCATCGAGATATATCAGAACTATTTTATTGATCAACCCCTTGAATGTCATATCCATTGCCCTTTGGAAAGTGGCTCCAGCATTTGATAGCCCAAATGGCATCTTCTTATAGGAATAGGTGCCCCATTTGGTGGTGAAAGCTATCTCTTGAACTGGTCATATTCTTTCACCATTATCTGATTATACCCTGAGTAGCCATCTAGGAGAGAGAATCTCTCCGAACCGGATACCACTTGCAATATTTGTTCCATTAAAGGAAGTGGGTAATGGTCTTTGAGAGATGCCTTGTTTAGGTCTCGGAAGTCCACACACAACCTGATTTCTCGCTCTTCTTTCTGACGGAACCAAGTTTGCAACCCAACTTGAGTGCTTGATCGGGAATATAATGCTTGCCTCTATTAACTTGTTTAGCTCTTTCTTCATTAGAGGCTCAATGTGAGGGTTGACTGGTCTCTGCCCTCCACGATGGGCTTAGAATCGGATCCAATTCTATGGTATGTTGTCCCAACTTCGGATTGAATCCTCTCAAGTCTTCAAGTCTTCAGCTCCAAGCGAAGACATCTGGAAATTCTTGGCAAAGTTGTATGAAATCTGATTTCTCCTGCTCAATGGCCACTTTACCAATTTGAAGTGTTTTGCCTTCCCCAACCAGAATTGGCTCTGAATCTTCTCTCTTGACCTGTATGTTAGCCTTTTCCTTACGGAACTGGTCATTAGGGTTGAAGATAGACTCCAACATTACTAAACCCTTAGGAAGCTTGTTTGTCCTGCAGCTGCACTACTTGATCCCCATATTGCTAGTTCTAGTCTGTCCTGATTCCTAGCTAAGAATTCAGCCTCTTCTTGTAAGAAATTGATGATCTGTTGATCTCTCTCAAACACTGCTAGCTTTTATTATTATAACGCAGCGCTGCGGCTTCACAATCACATGGATATGTGGTTGTGTTTTTTTTTCCTTCGATGTTGTCAACCACATCAAACGCGTTGCTCCAACTACTGCAAGCCTATCTGTGGCTTCATTTTTCTTCCTGGGTATGGACACGATGTTGAAAGCTTTGAAATCCTCAATGAGGTCCCATACCCTATTCTTGTAGTTCCTCAGCAGGTCATTCTTTGTAGCATGTTGTCCCCTGACTTGGTTGATGATTAGCTCGCTATCTCCAAACACCTACACATTCTTTATGCCCTTTTATTGGCCCAATGAAGTCCATGAATCAATGCTTCGTATTCAGCTGTGTTGTTTGAACAGGAAAACTAGAAATGGAAAGCTGAATAATATTTGATGCCTTGAGGTGAAACAAGCATAACTCCTCCTCCTGCACCTTGCCTACTCCTTGATCCATCAAAAAATAACTGTCATACCTCATTTTCATCCTTATGGTCTGGTTTGGTGATGCTAGGAATAGACTGGTTTTCTTCATGTATGCAATAGACTCCTAGCTCAGATTCTTCTACTTCTTGGTAGGGATCAAAAGCATGTACCTTTCTTGCCCATTCATCAAGAGTCAAATATGGGATGCTTCCAACCTTGGTGTCAGCTTCATCTGTGCTTGGATAATCTTCTTGATCAAATGCGTTGAACAGTTGGCATTGATTTGGCTTGGAGTATGAGGCTCAATATGAAAGTTTGCAATTGGTTCAGATCTGATTGTGACCTTAGTACCATATCTTGTTCTGAACAACATGTGTGACCAATCAGCAGATAAGTAGCCTCCAATTCTAGCTATGAAATCCCTTGATAAGCATAGGGCAAAGAGTGGTGGAAAATCTATCACTGACACATCTTGCAAAATGGTAACGTTGGGGCATGCATGCAAGGTAAGATTCAAACCTTTAATCACTCCCACCATTGCTACTGCTGTCCCATCCAATTGCACTACCCCCTTTGATATGACTTCATATTGGAGACCCAGCTGATCAGCTATTTGCTTGGGCATGACAGAACTACTTGCCCCAGAATCAATCATGTAATTGTGTACTAGTTTATCCCCAATGATTAATGAAATGTAGAATGGAGGGGGTTTCAGAACTTTACCTTGTTGTCCTCCATGATTCCCCTTCAGGTGAGCAGCATTTGTGAGGACATTCTCTTGCATATGGACTGCTGGTTTGAAGTTGACCAATTCTTCATGGAAGCTTGTAGAAGATCTCTTTGGCCTGGGATGGATAGAGATTCCCACATTGATATATTCACATTTGTCTTCTTCATTTGATTAATGATGCTAAATGGGGATGAAACATCTCTTTGTTGTCCTTTAGCCTACACATTCCTTTCTTGCATTGCATGGGCAGTGATAGCTGGGCATTTGAGTTCGCTTAGAAGGTGGTTTGGGCTGTCCTTGCATGTTTGGAACTGTATTTTGCTTACCAACACCTTGTGGAGTGATGGAAGGTTGTAGATCACTTGGAGCCAATGACTGCCCTTCACCAATATTCCTCTTCTTTGATCTTGTGTTAGCTGCTACACTCTGAGAAATTGTTTGATTCATGCCACAAAAATCCTCAGCTTGCCAATTCACAAGTGCGGTATCATTTGGAGTTGTGTTTTGCTAAGATGTCCCTTGTTGCTGATTTGTTTCTTGACTCACTTCACCCTCTACACCAGTATTTGTCACCATCAAGGCTTGGTTCAAAGCACCATTGAAGCACATAGATTGGTTGTGAGGTTCATTGCATGGGAAACACCAATCATACTCTTGAGCTATGTTGTTTTTCACTGGCACTAATGCTTTAGAAGTAGATGCAACATTGGGGTTATAGGGCTGAAATGGTCTATTGGCGGGAGGCCTTACTTGGCTTTGATTTGCAGCTGGATTGGGTGGCCTATTGGGCTGGTATGGTTTCCTATTAGGTTGAGCTTGAGGCTGATAAGAAGGTCTAAAGCTTTGGGCCTGCTGCCTCTTGAGTGTAACCAGCTCATTTCCCAAATTTTGCAATTGTTTCATGACCTCTTGGAGTTCATTTGAAGCACTAGAGGATGAAGTAGAAGTTTCATTTGAACTTTGATTTCTAGGAGTGGGAATAGGAGCCAAAGTGGGTGCTTGACTAGTGCTTGGATTTTCTAAGTTTGGATACAAGGGCATGGGAGGCCTAGGAGCCAGCTTACCAGCTTGAATAAGACAATTTTCAGCCCTAATGGCAATGCTATAAGCAACAGGTAAGGTTGTGCCTCCCATAGATTGAATTAACATAGAAATATCAGAATTCAAAGCTTTAAGATAATATAGAAAAGCACCTTCAGCTGTTGGCCTAACGGCCACTGGAATCCTATCCCAAGACCTTTGAAATCTGAAGTTGAAGTCAGTCAGCTACTCATTGGGAGCTCTCTTGATAGTTGTCAATTGTTCTAGTAGAGACAAATTGTCTCCCTTTTCTCCAAACTGCTCATGGAGAACTATGCATAACTGATTCCAATTTTGGATAGAACCAACTCCAAGGCTCCTAAACCATTGCAATGCCTTCCCTTTGAATGAAGATGCCAGTAATTTGACAGCAACATCCATTTCATTTATCTCATGGATTGCACAAATGTTAGCAATGTCTTTGACATGATCACCAGGAGTGGTATGATTTTCTCCTAGTGAAAAATGGAATGTTCTTCAATGCTGCAATTGGAACTGGATTCTGTGCATTGAGGGCAAGTGGGCTGCTGCCAGTGAAGTTGACAAAAGGGTTTTGTTGCGCCATTCTGATTGGCCTGAGAACCCTTGTTGATTGGATGAAAGGTCTACCAGGTGGAGGGGTTGATAAAGTCCTGTTAGGTGGAGATGGTGATCTTTGTGGTCTTCTTCCTCTCCTTCCTCTACCTGGTGATAGCTGCAAGTAGACAAATAACCCTTCTTCTCAAGTATCAGACCTGGTTCGAATTCTTCTCATGTGCCTGGGCAACTTTTTTTGCTACACCACTAAATTCTATCCCTTCGGAGTCGCAGATGTGTTAGATAATGAGCCTCAAAAGGCTAGATCTTGCCAAGTTACACACCAAACCTGACAATATTAAAAATAGAATTTAAAACTTTGAAGGACCGAAAGATATAGTTCTTCAATTTGGTTATCAGGTCTTGTTGTGCAGCTACTAATCCCCAAAAGGTATAGGTGAAACTCAGGTCATGCAAGGTAACTTACAAAACCTGAAACACACTGTGTCGGAACTTGGGACATGCTCAACACCTGGGAAAACCTGAAATACTAAAAACCATGAAATTTTGAAAGTCAAAATCTCAAAAATCTAAGAATAACCTTTGAAGATTATCCCCGATCTATCAACTGGTGAAATTTTGACTTGTTTTGAGCAAGTTAAGCCCTTGAAAATCGATTTCAAAGTTCAGCTGGAAGGTGAAAAATATGAAATTGTAAAACCTGCAATTTCTAAGTCCAAATTTCTTGAAAATTCCTTCAAATCTTGTGGAATGACCTCTTGGTCCCACCGGGTGTGCCAAAAATATTGATGGTGAATCATAGCACCCCTGACTGTCTACAACTCGATGGGTTGAGACTCTCAGTGTGATTGCATAACATGGAGTTTTTCCCAAGTGTGGGACCTTGCGAAATCGGAAAAACTCTCCGGATGAAGGCCGGTTCCTATTCCTCTGTTCAGATGCACACATAAAAATGCAGAGGGTTTACTCAAAAACCTAATCTAACTTTCCAAGGAGGCAGGGTAAGAAGATGCATAAAATAAAACCTAAACTAACAAAGGTGATGCACCGAGGAATGAAGAACACCTGTCTTGCCAATAAACACAAACCATTAAAATGCAATGCAAGATCATGCATAGATAACAAAATTTGCAGTGAAAGATCAGAGGATGAAAATGAACATAGAGAGGGTTGAGAATCATCCACTAGACATGCATTATTTTCTCCAAAGATTGATACAATACACTACAAAATGCCAAGAGGCAAAGTTGCATTACAGTTTTAGATGGGAGGTTTGAACTCCACAAATTCACCTGCCAAAGAGAAGAAGGGAGGGGAAAAAAAGAATGTAAAACCTTTAGAAAGAAGCCCCTCCTTACAATTTATAGGAAGAATGAGAGAGGGAAGAGAGAGGAAATCCAAATCTACCCCAACCACCTCCAGGTTGTATTTAATTCATCTCATTATGGCGGTAGGTGAGAACCCTAACAAACCCAAAAAATGGCGAACTGTATTTTGCATTTTTGAAGAAACTTTTTCTCACCCAATTAAAGATATCTAGTCATAGTTGGATAGAGGACCTTGTAAGATTTCCGAAAAGTCCAACCTTGCGTGAATCTGAGCTCCCTGTGAAAAGTTATGGCCATTTGAATATTTAGGTCAGGGTTTGCTTCCTGTCGGGTTCGGAGTGTCAGCACTCAAAATGTTGTGCCTCCTGAAGGTGCGCCTTGGTGCATCTATCCTCACATTAACATACTCTTAAATGCACCATAGGTGCTGAAAATTTGGTGTCAAGCACCTCTGATCATGCGAGGGCACAACTTTTTTCGGTGTCGGCACCTCCCGATTTACGCTAGGGTGTAACTTTTCGTTGTCGGCACCTCTTGATCTGCACCGGGGCACAAATTTTTGGTGTTAGCACCTCCGATCTGCGCTTGGGGCAAACTTTTCGGTGTTAGCACCTCCCGATCTGCGCCCGAGGTGTAACTTTTCGGTGTCAACACCTCCGATCTGCACTGGGGCGCAACTTTTCGTTGTCGCGCACCTCTTGTTGTAATTTTCTTTGATTTCCACATTCTTGTTTGTCTATATTTACCGGGAGGGAAATATATACAATAGGAGCTAGATAACTCCAAGATATGGAAAATAGAGTAGTTCCTAATCCTCTAAATGTCGAGTTGTTGTTGTTGAGGAGACAAATGAAATTGATTGGTGTGACAAGTGTTTCTTGCCCCACCCACCATGTGAAGTAGATCATCATTTGAAGAAGATGATGATGATGACAAAACTGATGATGATGCATGCATGGTGGACTGCTCTAAAAGCTCATAGAAAGGAGAAACTTCAACTAAAGTAATAAGTGCAAGAACTGCTGCAAGTATTTGGGACTGCATTCACCGGTACCTCTTCTTCCTCCCTCTCATGATTTAGAAATAAATATGGTACAAGCACTTGAACTTTCTAATAATGATTTTGAGTACCTAAGATCTCTAATGATTAAGAATTACGATGGAGGAATCCCATCAGAAGAGGATAGACAACTATTAATGAATGTTTTTGTTGCCCAAGAAAAAGAGTATAACACAAGAAGTAAATCTGTTAAAGGGGTAGGGCCCCAAGCCAAACCAAAGACCCCAGTTCTCACCAATGTCCCAAAAGATACTCCAAAGAAAGATGCATCTAGAAAAGGCCTTGTTGTCTTAAGTAGAACTGGTGTTCCCACCCATTCCTAAAATGTGAAAAATCTTGTGCCATCCGATGAGTTTGTCAATATTTCTCCAAATGCTACTTTTCCCAAATACATTCCTTATGACATTGCCCAAGTCTTCAATCAGATCAAGATTTCTGTCCCAATTGTTGAACTGCTTAGCATTCTTGGGAAAAAGAAGAGGATTTTTAGTATTTGGGATTGGAAGAAGATAGGAGTGCCCAAGGCAGAAATATAAATAATGTAAACACTCCTCCTCCAACCATTGCAGACCTAGAAAAACCACCAGCATTGGAGGAGATAGGTGAACCACCTGAAGTTTACTTGGGAACATATTTGGTTGAGTCTCAATTAAATGTTGATCCATTTTTACAACACGATTATTAAAGACAGATGCTACACAATTGTATGCTTGATTAGGAGCATCATGCAATGTTATGCCTCTGGAAGTCATGAATGAATTGAACATTAAAGTGACAAGCAGCCTATGGCAAGTGTACTGTAATGGATTCTAGAGAGGTGCCTGTTGTAGGATGTGTAAAAGGTTTGGTGGTACAACTTGTAGCTTATCTGGGTAAGAACTTGAAACTTGATGTTGTTATTGTTGATTGCCCTGCCAAATGGGGCATGTTGTTATCAAGAAAGTGGGTTGTAAGTGTTGGTGGAAGTGTTCAGATGGATATGTATTTTTCCACCATTCCAATTGAAGGAAGCCTTGTAAAGTTGTATGGAGAGAAGAAGATGTTGCACCTCATTGAAGATCCCAATAATGATTCTTATGAAGTGTTGTATGTTGATGTAGATGCTAATAACTTTATTGGGTTTTTGATGGAAAAGAGCATAAGATTGATCAATGTAAATGTATTGAACAAGTAGGTTTACCTTGGACCTTGTTATTTGATGGAGCTTGTTCCAAGTTTGGAAATGGTGCTGGCATTGTTCTGATTTCTCCAGGCCAAGAAGAGTTTGTCTTTTCTTTCAAAATTAACTTTGAATGCACTAACAACATTGTTGAATATGAAGCACTATTATTAGGCTTGAGAATTGCATGGAAATATGGTATAAAGGATATCATTGTCAAAGGGGATTGGAATTGATTTGTTAAGCAAATTAGAAAGCGTGTGGTACTAAAAATTAGAGAATGAAACAATACAAGCATGCGTCATGGGATTTGATTGAAATGTTTGACTCTTTTAATATTGTGCACCATGATAGAAAGTTTAATGCTGTTGTAAACAAGTTAGCAGTGCTAGGATCCAAATTTGGAAATTATACAATGTCTCCATTTTGTGAGTATGATGTTGAAATACTAACAAGGCCATATGTCCCTGATAACGTTAAAAATTGGCAAGTGTTTGATGATGATGCCCAGGTGAAATAGTTTCTGTAGAACCAAGGTGGGTTTCTTTGACAAAAATATAGATTGGGAACTAATGGTGTGTGTTCTTTGAAGGAAAGGAAACTTTATTTGGAAAAGACATCATCTAACTGAAGACAAACACGATTCCCAGAGGTTTTGTGGCTCTTGAATCAAACTTTGATAATGTTGATTGCATTATTAAAAGAAGTATGTCGGTTTTAAGAGATGTGTAAGATTGCATTATTAATGTTGATTGATAATGTTGATTGCATTATTAGTAATTTAATTTGACAACCACTTAGTAAAATACTTTAATTTTTGGAATGCGTCAAACATATAATATATGATTTAAGAGAGTTCAAATTTTGGACAACTTTGTTAATAATTGTCAAATACAAGTAAATATAGAATACGTAATATTTTATTGTTTGAATGTAGATTAAATCTTTCATGCCATCAAATATTATTTATTATTTCCGACATGTGTAATGTCCATATTGAGTTTTTTCCATTAGTAAATTATTGTTATATTTAATAAATAATTAGGAAGTTATAAATGAATAGAGGGAAGGTGAAATAAGTAAATATACTAATCATACAATTAATTAATTATTATATTAACAAGAGGTTATATTAGTCTCACAATTAATTAACTATTGTGTTACTATTTGAGGTATATTGACATTTATATATATCCATATAATACGAAAATACCATAAGCTGTTAATCCTCACTTTAAGCTTCTCACACTCTAGGTTCTTTCCCTATTTGTAAATCATTTAAATTTTATATTTCCATATATATTACCATTGTCTCATAATTATTGCCAATGCAAATTAAACTAGTCAGTTTCAAAAAAATAATGTATTTTCTTTATTTCCCTTAGCTGGGTGTACAATTTTTTTTTCATTATATGTTGAAGGCTCTCATATGAAATTTAATTCAATTGTTTTTTTAGGTCTATTCGTCTCAAGTTGACCACAAAAAGTAATCATTGTTGTAATGGCATTTATCGTCAATTAGTTTATTAAACAGAGCGTTGTAGAAATCTAATATTTTTAGGTGACTAGCTAATTCCTTCAAGGTTAAGCTCTTATTGGTGGTAGTCGTTGTCTTATTCCATTCATCTCCATCTTCATAATATCATCTCTTCATGTTCCCTTGTTTCACCATCTCCTCTCTTATTTTTGTATAGTATTTTGCTATGACCATTTCGCACCATACACAACATCTAAAATTCCATTTCCATATTGTCTATGGAAAAATTCATTGCCCTTTGTAGTTGTTCAATCCCCTAATTTGTAATTTGCTGATTTTTTTTTTAAATTAAATTTTCAACTCACGTTATGTCATATAATATGCCAATAAGCTTCGTATTTGAATTCAACAAGTTTATAAATACGGTGGTGCATTATTCGCAATAATTAGGATGGATAATGATCACAAAAATATTACATTGAAGTTTTAAGGAAAATTGTCTATATTCCAAAAGCATCATAATGTGGAAAGATGATTTTTATCTTATAGATGTTAGCATTAATACATAGTTGTTAAGGGACGATTCAGATAGTTACAAACTATCTCCTTCATCCTGTAGCCAAATCGCAACCTATGTATATTTGGATTTACTCTATTGTTTCACATGCATTGAATAAATCAATCATTCACTGCTATCATTGGTATCAGAGCTCCATTCTTTCCTTGACTTGCATGTAGATTTGGAGACTATTTTTTTGGCATGAAGAATTACCAGGAATTGACCTATTTTTCTATGTTTGCATGGATAATTTTTTGAGAAAATGTGGTGGGAGGAAACTTGCATGTGGAGTTTTGGAGTAAGAAAATTTTTTTGCATTTCTGGAAATCACCATGGAAGAAAACATTTTTTTCATTTCTAAAAATCACCATTAAAGATTTTTTTTTTTTTTTCATTTCTTTGTTCCATCAAGTGTATGTTGTGCATGGAGGAGGCAAGACGCCACAGGAAAAGCCAGCCAGTTTGTGAGGAGAAAGTAAATAAGATCTTGTCATTTTCTCGGTTAGAAGATAGAGAAAAGATACTAGACCTATGCGTGTAGAATATCAGATATTTGTTGAAGTGTTTTGAATCAAATAACCAAATTTCTCTTCTGTATCATTATTAGCAGCAAAGCTGTGTGGAAAATCTGAAAATTGCATGGAGTTTGTGAAATTATTTCTAGGTTTTTTCATGAAAGGAAAAAAACGTGATAGCATCAACTTGGAGAAGAGCTTAAACAACAAAGTAAATCTGAGACTTGCGTTGGAGGATTTGACTGTGCATGGAGGAAGATAACCTGTAAATTCTCTTGAGGTACACATTCACCTCAGGTACACACATGATCTCGAAATGAGGCCAGCCGCATATGTCACAAATTTCGGATGTAGAAAGCACCGCGAGCAATGCACCAAATGTTTGGGCATTGAGTGACAACAAAGACACCGTTGGACTATTCTTTTCTTTGGTCAACGAGCTCCACAACACTGGGAATATTCTCTTTGATGAGATTGTGCGTGAGGACTATTGGAGTATTTTTGGTTTGACGTTCGATGTCAAGCACGACAGATTCGTGTAGAACTTGAATGTGGCTATGATGCAGATGATGAACGTGAAGTAGAATGCCCACAGGAGCATCCATCTCACTGCATGAGCCTATAGAGCCCATCTTTGGGACAGGTTCCTTCAGTAAGCATTGTAACCATTTTTGAAAAATAAATAAAATAAAATTTTGAGTTTTTGAAAATGTCTGCTCCAAAAATATTGCTATCCGATGCCCAACTCTTGAAAGGGCCAAATTTCACCACATGGAAAACCAAGATGTGGACGATTCTTCAATTTGAAGATCTTTGGGGGATCGTTTCTGGCAAAGATGCCCCTCCCACAGATGTTGATCTGTTGGCTAAGTATGAAAAGGCCGATGTAAAAGCACTAATGCTTATCACCCTGAGCCTTTCTGATGAGGTTCAACCTTACATTTGGGAAGCAACCACTTCCTCTCAGGCATGGACCATGTTGTGTACCATCTATGAAGCCAAGAATCTGATGACGAAGTTGCATCTTCAGAAAAGCTTCACACAATGAGTATGCATGATGGCGAATCAGTAGAAGCCTTCTTGCGGCGTGTGGCCGAGTTATGCGCAGAAATTTCTGCTCTCGATGAACCGGTGGATGACAAGTTGCTAGTCCCACTCACCTTACGAGCTCTTCCTTCCCGAGTTTTAGACACTGATCACCACGTTGACCATCACTCAATAGGAGGTGAGTTTTTCCACACTGGTGAATTATCTCTAGCAGGAAGAAGCCATTCAGAATGTTCAAGAAGCCTTCAAAGACAAGGCTCTCATCACGAGGAAAAAGCATAAGCCTCGAAAGGGTAGTCAGCCCCCTGAATTAGAAGCAACATCCTCAACAGCAACCTTCTCAGTGGCCACCCCAGAAGCAGTAGAACAACAAGGTGGATCGATGGTGCCACATTTTCTCCACGGATATGCACACAACTACGAACTGTTATTACAACGGTCACAAGTATGGGAACTCTGGAAAAGAGAGACTTTCGCCAAGGATATTCCAAGAAATCCCGATGGCGTGCTTGTAATCAGAGGTAGAAAGGTCATATTGCTGCTCAAGCAAGATGCCACCTCCGATGAAGAGGTTCTAGACACAACTCATTCGGACATTGTCCTAGTCTCATAGACTTTGCAACATCAGAAAGTGTTTGGTTGATTGATTCGGGTGCCAACAAACACATGACTGGCAATAAGAAGTTGTTCCATACCCTGAGTGACCAGCCCATTGGAGATCAGATCACCATCATAGATAATCAGGAGTATATTGCGGTGGGGATTGGTGATGTCATCATTCCTCTTGGGACACAAAGATGTACACTCACGAAGGTGCTATATGTTCCAAGTTTGACCTCAAATCTCTTGTTTGTGAGTCAACTTCTTAATCATCAAATGTAGGTTGAATTCTTTGTTGAGAAAGGGGTCAAGTCCTGCATCTCAGGAGAATTGCTCGATCATTTATGAAGGGCTATCTATTTGCACTAGATGCGGTCACTTCATCTAACATTTCTCTCTCTGCTTCAATGGTGGAGTCCACTGCACTATGGCACTTTTGATATGGTCATCTTTTTTCGGGGCTCTGCATCAACTCAATGCTAAGGAAATGGTAAGAGGGCTTCCTCCACTCTCCCATTCCTTACCTATTTGCTCGGGATGTCTTGCGGGAAAACAACACAGAGGTCCATTCAAATAGAGCTCTTATCATTCTACGGAGCATCTTCAAGTTGTACATACCGATCTATGCGGACCCCTGCTAGCTAGCTTCCAAGGTTTTGAATACTTCCAGCTCATCATTGATGATTACTCACAGAAAATGTGGGTATATTTTCTCTGGAAGAAGAGTGAGGCATTTTCCAATTTCCAAACCTTTTACCAGCAAGCCACCAAGCAGTCTGGGAAGCCTCTCCTTCTCCTCCGCTCAGATCGAGGGGGAATTTGTATCAAAGAAGTTCTTAGCATACCTGAAGTAGCATGGCATTCAACAACATCTGACTACACCCTACACTCCCCAACAAAATGGGATTTCCGAGTGACACAACAGGACTGTCATGGAGATGGCTCATTGTATGCTCTCCACCACCAAGTTGGAGGATCAGTTTTGGGCAGAAGTAGTCCAAATAGCAGTGTATCTACTCAACCGGGCACCCACAAAGATCTTGCAGAATAGGACACCGGAAGAGGTATGGACTGGTCATAAACCTTCTATTCATCATTTGAGAGTTTTTGGTTGTACTGCATATATGCATGTTCCAGATGAGAAAAGGAAGAAGATCGATCCAAAGACACTGCCATGTCTTTTCTTGGGGTATAGTACTACCTCAAAGGCATATCATCTCATGGATCCTGAGATGAAGAAGATCTACGAGAGTCGAGATGTGGTGTGTGATGAGTCATCCTTTGACTCCCTACCACACAATGGAGATCCAGTACCGACCTCGTCACATAGATTGCTCACACATCTAGATGATGGGAAAGATGATTCTTCTAGAGAGAAGAAGAGCTGAGTGGAGACTTGTTCGTTGATCTAGGCACACTAGAAAACACATCTTCACATCAGCAACAAATAGCACCAACATCCGAAATGGGTCCAAAATACTATTGGGGATGCACACCTAAACTCACTTCCAGATACTTCTATGGGAGTCAGAACATGAAGTCAAGCTAGACATGAGGTAAATTTTGCACTCATGAGTTTAGTTGTTGATAGCATCGAACCTGACACTGTTCATGAGGCATTAGACCAACCACAAGTGGAAATAGGCTATGGATGTTGAATATGATTCCCTACTTCAAAATCAGACGTGGGAACTTTTCGATCTACCTCCAGGTAAGAAATCCATTGGCTGCAAATGAATTTTCAAAATAAAATATAAGGCAGATGGTTCAATCGACAAACACAAAGCACAACTTGTTGCAAAGGGTTATGCTCAAGCAAGAAGGAATTGACTATGATGAGACCTTTGCACCTATTGTGAAGATCAAAACCATCAGAGTTGTCTATGCACTGGCAACACAAAATGGATGGAAACTTCAGCAGATGGATGTCAAGAGTGCTTTTCTGAATGGTGATCTCAAAGAAGAAGTATACATGGCCCAACTTAAAGGGTTTGTAGACGAGCATCAACCACACAAGGTATGTCATCTGATAAAGTCTCTTTATGGACTCAAACAAACACCTAGGGCATGGTATATAAAAATTGATGATCACCTATTGCAGCATGGATTCACTCGTAGCCCCTCAGATACAAATTTGTATATCAAGAAGGTAGGAACAAAGATTGTCATTCTGGTTTTGTACGTAGATGATCTTGTGATCACAGGAAGTTTTGACAATCTTTTGGATGATGTAAAGAATGATCTAAAGAAATCCTTCAACATGACCGATTTGGGGCTACTTCACTACTGTCTTGGCTTAGAGATATGGCAGAAGAAGAATCATATCTTCGTCTCCCAGATGAAATATGCCAAGACACTCCTGGAGAAGTATGGTATGTCATATTGTAAACCTATGTCCACCCCTATGGAAAAAGGTTTGCAATTATCTAGATTCCAGGATTCACCATAGGTAGATGGCACTCACTATAGGTAGCTTATGGGGAGTCTCATTTACTTGACTTATACTAGACTAGATTTTTGCTTTGCAGTGAGCTATCTCGCCGATTTATGCAAGAGCTGAAAAATGTCATTGGATAGCAGCAAAGCATGTGTTGAGATATGTCCGAGGTACAGATTGACTTTGGTCTAGAGTATCAGAAGAACACTCAGTTCTTCTTACAGGGATATACAGACTCGGACTATGCAGGATCCATTGATGACAGAAATCCACTTCAGGGTATGTTTTTCATCTCGGATCTGGACCTATCTCATGGATTAGCAAGAAGCAAACTGTTGTTGCTCTCTCATCCACTGAGGCTGAATACCATGCCGCACGAGGAGCTATGTGTGAAGTGATTTGGTTATGTCACATTCTTGCAGATATAGGGATTCCTGAAGAGAAACCTCCCATCATTCACTGCGATAATCAAGGTGTGTTGAAGCTTGTGAAGAATCCTATTTTTCATGAACGAACAAAGCATATTGAGGTCGAATGTCACTACATTCGTGAATAGGTCTTGAACCACCAAATTCAGCTCCAATACTGCCCTACTGATTTTTAGGTTGCATATATTCTCACCAAGCCTCTCGGCAAGGTGAATTTTGATTTGTTTAGGGGGTACATATGTAGAAACAATTTATTAAGGGGGAATGTTAGCATTAATACATATTTGTTAAGGGACGATTCTGAGATAGTTACAAATTGTCTCCTTCCTCCTGTAGCCAAATCGCAGCCTATATATATTTGGCTTTACTCGATGTTTCACATGCATTGAATAAATCAATCATTCTCTGCTATCAATAGAGAAGCATATCAAATCTACTAGGTGTTTTCACGGTTTGAGAAGTAAACATTTAAGACATATTTATACACCAAAAAAATTACTATTTACTTGGATCAAGTTTTGAATGTCCTTGTCATCAAGAACTTAGAGGCCTAATAATAAAAAAGATGTACCTAATAATTATGCCATTAACATTTCACAATTTTATGACTTTTGTAATGTGTTCATGTTGAAATATGATTCTGAAGAAGTATATTAGTTTTTGTAGACACAAAATCACGCACTTGGGTATACTACCATTCATATGATTCCTAAGAAATAAAACTAGTGATTGGAAATTATCTTTAGCCTATTTTCTTTGTTTCTTGTTTTCTATTTGGTCTTACACACACTACATCCCATTCGGTATTTTACTGATTTATCATTTATGGCTTCAGACACTAGCACCCACCATGAGAAGACAGAGCGCTCATGTCCCCTCAGGCGCACCTAACACTTTTCTACCTTACTCTATCTTTTTCACTTATGGGTCACCTTCGGGTTGTCAATTAAAAAAATCAAACAAGGGAATCATATAAATTCATAGTTATGTGTTCAAAATTAGGAAAAAAACTAAACATTATTACCATCAGCTAAGATTACATTCAAAGGCACCTAAAGCACTCAAATGAATGCATCTAGCATCCATTCAAGGGACAAGGGCTGCATCAAATCTACATACACTGCATAAGAAGGGGAAGTTCATTCTATTCCATCCATACATGCTATACATTTCTACATTCTAGATACATCATGTTATCAAGTATAACTTGCACAAGGGCATCCTAGGGAACA
Organism: Taxus wallichiana var. yunnanensis; assembly: GCA_018340775.1. Lineage (NCBI taxonomy): Eukaryota > Viridiplantae > Streptophyta > Pinopsida > Cupressales > Taxaceae > Taxus > Taxus wallichiana. Next base: position 9,790,793 of record CM031240.1, on the reverse strand, counting down.
ATTTCTACACACACTCACAACAAATACATTGAGTTTGAGATGCGGGCGGTGCTCGATCGTAATTTCACTCTTGAGGTGACCGTTAGGGTCATTTTGACTCCCCATTATGTATTTTCCTTTTTAGATTTGATGTGGTTTGTGGGCTTGTGTAGGTGAACATCTCTTTTGCAGGTTATAGGTACCCCGATGATCATAGTGCAAACAACAGGATATCGACAAAGAGAAACTATGAAATAATAGAAATCAAATCTAGAGCTTCTATGTAATCATAGGTGACCAAATCTAGTCATAAGCGCACAAGTGCCCCTTTCCTATCGTGGACGCCCTTGCCAGTGTTGTTGTTCGTGAGTTGCAAAATTTATAGAGATTAATTACAATGTTGTTTACATCTTGTTCATCACTTCTCCCTACCCAAATCGGTGTCATATTACGCAAAAATAAGCTAAGTCTTCTTATCTCATGTTCTTCCCTAAGGTTTCATATTTTAAATCTTATCTTGTTTGAGTCATATCATTTATTTTAGTAGCATCTTTGTAATTAGATTTAAATAAAATAAAATTAACTCATTTAGTGAACCCTTGCTCATGATCATACACTTGGATCCTCATTTTGCTTATTCTATCCAATCTTCTTTCATGGCTCCTCAAACTCCTCAAATATCTTTGCATGACGTACTTCAAATACATCCACCTTACAATATTTTTCTCTAAAAACCTAGACACTATGTATCTCCCTCGCAATAAGCCACCCATTAAATTAAGTGTCATCTTCAATTTATCTATCGATGACTCTATTAATCCTAATCCTCCATCCAATCAACCCATATTAGAGTCCATTCTAGATTTATACTATTTATTTTAAGAAAAATTCAAGCTATGGAAACAACAATTACATCTCTTAAAGATGAAATCCAACATCTCAAAGATGTTTCTCATTCTACTTCAATGAATTCTACATGTGCTCATATAAGTGAACCTCAATTATTACCACTACCCACACTTCTCAAGTTTGATCTAAATTCTAAACAACATGATATTCTTCCTCATTTCATCACTCATCAATTGATCAACTTTCCATCTACTAATTGTTATCCTTGTTATCATCTTGTCAAGTACATAGGTATTTCATTTTTCAATTATCACATAATTAATGGACATAATCACAATGATTTATATTCTTTAAAACAAATAATTAAGCACCTTGAGTATTAGGGTTTTATCTTATTTTTGCACACAATAGTTTGCTTCATGTTCATCTTCAATTGTTAAATCTCAATGGACTCCTAAATCCAGTACTTCCATCTCTAGTGAGAATCATTCCATAATTACTAATGTTCCTCCTTGATCACCACAAGTCATCTGTCCAACCCATTATAAATAATTAACTTCCTATAAAATTCAATCCATCCCCTCCTCTTAAGTTTTATACAATGTTACCAATTCTAACTAAGAAAACTCCTCTAAAAATCATTCCACCCCCTCCTCCCGAAGTATTTTATAGTGTTTCCAATTCTAGCTAAGAAACCTCCTCTATAGATCAGTCTATCCCCTCCTCCTCTCAAGTCTCCTATGGTGTTAAAAATTCCAAGTCGACAATCAATATCTAAGCAAGACCAAAAAACTCTAGATTGCCTCTTCAGCCTTCTCTTACCAACCTAAAGTCCAAGCTTGGTCCTACTCTTGCTCCTAATTACCATTTTGATGACCATATGTTTTCTTCTAACAAATTTTAAACTCCACCACCTTGGTAAGTTCTCTCTCACCTCATCACATAGATCACCATTCCTCACACACTTGGGGGCATCAAACTTCCCCTATTTTATCACTAACAGATTGTATCTAGCATCTACTATCACACTTAATGCTTTGCACTTCATGAGTAGTCTTTCTATGAACTTTCAAACCCTTTGATACATGCATTGTATTTTCATTACCCTATGACACACTCTAGTTCCATGATTCATACTCGATTGTGGATTGTCTAATTTTGAAATGAACTTCACATACACTACAATTCACACTTTGTGCTTCTTCACGATACATCTTTCTATCATCTCCTCTCACAAAACACATTACCCTATGATGCACTCTAGTTCCACGGTTCATACTCGAATACCGAGGTTCTAAATATGAAATGAACCTCACTGCATTAAATTTCCATTCTCTATGCTTCATGATCTATCTTTCTATCACATATTCTCAAACCATTTCCCTATGATGCACTCCTTTTTGTATGGTTCATTCTTGATTGTTAAGGGGTCTTCTTTTAAATGAACCTCATCTCATACACATCCGATAGGGGGAACACTACTCTTATCACATTCACACATTGCATACCATTTCATTACACTCACGCATTGCATTTGCAAATCTTGGTTGCAATTACTCTTGTTTGTTTATAATACTTACATGATGCACTTTTCTTACTATGCTAGTTAGATACTTAGTATCTCATTAACTTTCTATATACACACATTCCCGTTCACTTGCTCTTTTGGAGTGAGTGTAAATCCTTATGGATTTTCACACATTTCAATGATGCTTGGAACTGTATCTTTTTCCAGTCCAACCGAGGTTCTGGGGAATATACCTTTCTTACTCTCACACATTACATGTGTTATTGTTTCATCATATACTATTGTCTATTCTTAGCAAATTACTTTCCATTGATACATACATGTCTTGACATACTTGTGTCCCACTTTTTTGTAGTTTTGTACTTTCAGAAAATATGTCTAATAACCAAAACATGGAAAAACACATATTAAATGACCAAACATGTATTTTAAGAGCTTATAAATACCAAGGTGTAGGCCATCCAAAATTTACCTAATTTTTTAAAGTTTTTATAGTATTTTTAAATATTTATTTACTGGTCAAATTTTAAAATATTTTTGGCCACAAGGTGGGACACACTAATATGATTTGACCCATGCTTTTTATCTTTCTAACATGCTAATGGGTGTTTCATGTGTAGCATTTTCTTTGTAGGAATGTATGCCACTATGGTTGTCTGATACATTTTTCTTTCCATTGTTTGTTATTGTATGTCATTGTTTACGGGCTATGCCCTATGCTTTTTATTATCATTGTATTCTTTTGGCCACTTCGGCCTTGATTTTCTTGTCACATTGTCAATGATGTCACATGTTTGAAACCTTCTTTTCACAATATTTCTTGTTCGCACACTTGTTTCTTACATTTTTTCTATTACATGTCTTTCTTGCACTAACACATATTTTTAGCCATCAAGTTTACATGTGCCTTATTCTCTACCATGCACATCCCCTACCCCTCGTAGGTATCATCTTCAAATCAACATCAGGTTCTCTATTTTGGGCCACACACTCCTCCTAGTCATCACATGCACCCCAAATGAAGGGGAGCATACATTGGGAAAAAAATCACCCTACTGAGATAGAGCTACGACATAGATTCACACAAGTACATAAACATGACATGAACATAGTCACAAAAAGGCCCAGAATCTAACTTGGGTCATCAACATAGCACAAACACCAGTGCTCAAACTCATACAATAGCACCTTGGAACCTGTTTCCTACCCTGAGAACTAATGTCATGGGGGCACACACAATCATCTTCTCAAATCAACATAGTTCACAAAATTCTTCAGAGTAGTTATACAATTACAAGCACAATCCTTTAGTTAAAACATGCATGCAATCTCCTACAATCCATTTCAATCACAATAATCAATATAATCAGAACTAATTCGGGACAAAAAGAAAAAATCAAGGACGTACCATATGCAATGGTGTTTATCAGGTATAGTCATGGATGGAGAGTAACACTAGACCTCTCTCCCCAACACTTTCTCCTTGGCGTGAGATCACCCAAAACTCACACTTGGCATGAGATCTCCCAAAATAACTCGCCATTGGCGTGAGATAAAAAAACTCACTATTTGCCTGAGATCGCCAAAAAAACTCTCTTCAGAACATTTAAGGACACTTTTCCATCCTTTACACTCTTTTACATCATGAGCACACTTTCCTTTACACACTTTTACATATTTTATGTATATTTTCCTCTGATTTATCATATACCGAGAATGGATACATTCATACTCTTATTTTTCTAGGTCTTTCCTTACAAGAAGGAGAAACCACAACCTATAACAACATGTTACAACATATGTGCTTCACCCCTAGGGTCTTTCCTTTCCTAGTCACCACACTTCACTTTTCATTATTTCATGCTTCACTTGTCCACTCAACACATAGTTTTCCACACACTCTACAGGATCATAAGGTATGCATCTCTTATCTGCTTTATTTTATTGAGTATTCACTCAACAACATAAAGTGGGGGGAAATGTAGACACAAAATCATGCACTTGGGTACATTTCTAAGTCATAAAAGCATACTAGCATTCATATGATTCCTAAGAAAAAAACATTTTTATAGTATTTTTAAATATTTATTTAGTGGTCAAATTTTAAAATATTTTTTTCCACAAGGTGGGACACACTTATATGCTTTGACCCATGCTTTTAATCTTTCTAACATGCTAATGGGAGTTTCATGTGTAGCATTTTCTTTGCAGGAATTTATGCCACTGTGGTTGTCTCATAAATTTTTCTTTCCATTGTTTGTTATTGTATGTCATTGTTTGCGGGCTCGCCCTATGTTTTCTATTATCATTGTATTATTTTGGCCACTTTGGCCCTGATTTTATTGTCACGTTGTCAGTAATGTCCCATGTTTGAAACCCGTTTTTCATGGTCTTTCTTGTTCACACACTTGTTTGTTACGTTGTTTTTCTATTACATGTTTTTCTTACAATAACACATATTTTTAGCCATGTTGTTTACATATGCCTTATTCTCCACCATACACATCCCCTACCCCCTACAGGTATCATCTTCATATCAACATCAAGTCCTCTCTTTTGGGCCACACACTCCTAAAGTCATCACATGCACCCCAAATGAGGGGGAGCATGCATTGGGTGAACAAATCACCCTACTGCTAGAGCTACGACATAGATTCACATAGTACATAAACCGAACAAGAACATAGTCACAAAAAATCCCATAATTTGACTCGGGTCCTTAGTATAGCACAAACACCAGTGCTTAGACTCATACAATAGCACCTTCACACATGTTTCCTCCCCTAGGAACTAATGTCATGGGGTCACACACAATCATCTTCTCAAATCAGCACATTTCCCAAAATTTTTGAGCGAGTTATACAATTACAGGCACAATCCTTTAGTTACAACATGCATGCAATCTCCTACAATCCATTTCAATCACAATAATCAGTATAATCAGAACTAATTCGAGACACAAAGAACAAATCAGGGACATACCATATGCAGTGGTGTTTATCAGGTATTGTCATGGATGGAGAGTAACACTAGACCTCTCCCCAAAACTTTCTCCTTAGCGTGAGATCACTCAAAAACTTGCACTTGGCATGAGATCTCCCAAAACAACTCACCATTAGCGTGAGATCACCAAAAAAACTCACTATTTGCGTGACATCACCAAAAAAACTCTCTTTAAAACATTTCAGGACACTTTTCCATCCTTTACACTCTTTTACATCATGAGCACACTTTCCTTTACACAATTTTACATATTTTATGCATATTTTTCTCTCGATTTATCATATACCCAACAATGAATACATTCTTACTCTTCTTTTTAGATCTTTCCTTACAAGAAGGAGCAACCACAACCTACAACAACATGGTACAACGAATGTGCTTCACCCCTAGGGTATTTCCTTTCCTAGTCACCATGCTTCACTTTGCATTATTTCATGTTTCACTTGTCCACTCCACACGCATTTTCCACACACTCTACAAGATCATAAGGTCTGCATCTCTTATCTACTTTATTTTATCGAGTATTCACTCAACAACATAAAGTGGGGGAAATGTAGACACAAAATCACGCAATTGGGTACATTTCTAAGTCATAAAAGCATAGTAGCATTCATATGATCCCTAACAAAAATCATTTTTATAGGATTTTAAATATTTATTTCTTGGTTATATTTTTAAATATTTTTTACCACAAGGTGGGACACACTTATATGGTTTGACCCATGCTTTTAATATTTCTAACATGCTAATGGGTGTTTCATGTGTAGCATTTTCTTTCAGGAATGTATGCCACTTTGGTTGTCTAATACATTTTTCTTTCTATTGTTTGTTATTGTATGTCATTGTTTGTGGGCTATGCCCTATGTTTTCTATTATCATTGTATTATTTTGGCCACTTCAGCCCTGATTTTCTTGTCACATTGTCAGCTATGTCCCATGTTTGAAACCCGCTTTTCATGGTCTTTCTTGTTCACACACTTGTTTGTTACATTGTTTTTCTATTACATGTTTTTCTTACACTAACACATATTTTTAGCCATCTTGTTTACATGTGCATTATTCTCTACCATGCACATCCCCTACCCCTACAAGTATCATCTTCATTGTTAGCATACGTAGCATAGCTTATATTTTAGGTGTGTTTGTTTTTATATTATCCCTTATTTCTCTCTTCCTTGTTGTATTCCATTATTCTCTCACCTACATCCATATCTTCCTCCTTCAGTTTAGGGGAATATTGTTTATTGTTTCTCCTATAAAATGTACGTGCTTCTTCATAATAAAATAATGTGTTGAGAGTTATTCACTCCACATTCTTCTCATCTATTTTCTTCCTACATTTTGGTATCAGAGCATCAAATCTCTGACCTATGTGCTTGAAGAACAGTAGCGTGGGAATGAGATGAATGGTCAAAACCTATGCCTGGAGACAATATCAGCGTACCTGGTCAAAACCTTGTCTGATGTGTGTAAGCCTATATCCTATGTGGAAATTGTGTGGAGAAGTTGGAGCAACCTTCTCAATTGGTGTGAGTTAACATTTGAAGGATCTGTGTGTTGGATTGGCGTGGAGGAGCATACCATCAAAATTTGCATTGAATTCAATTGAATCCCAGATTACTGTCAAAATGTGAAGTAAACTAGTGCTCCAACTTTATTGGTAGAAACTCTTGGCAGCGACTGGGTGTAAGAGCAGGACGTGGAAGGAGGTTGCGTGGATGCTGGGGCGTGAGGAAGGAAGCAAATGCTACAAAGTGTGCATATATTGTGACAATACATCTGCGTGGAAGGAGGCTTAGACATATTAGTGCGTGGAGTTTTTTTTTTCTCGTGGGTGGAGAGGAGGAAAGGAGAGAAGAAAGTGTGGAGTAGAAGAATTGCTGCTCATAAAAAGTTGTGTGGAGAAGAATTGCCGCTCATAAAAAGCTGCGTGGAAGAATTGCCGCTCATAAAAAGCTACATGGGGTAGAAGAATTGCTACTCATAAAAAGATGCATGGAGTAGAAGAATTGCTGCTCATAAAAAGATGCATGGAGTAGAAGAATTACGCTCATAAAAAGCTGCATGGAGTAGACATATATTTAATGTTTTTTTTTTTCTATTTACTACATGCAGCAAATTCATCTATTTCCCTATGCAGAATTTTTTAAAGGGAAGATGACAATGACCATGATAGATTTCTTCATTCCCACATAAAACAAATCAAATAAAAAGCTCGGTGGAAGTGCAGAATACCTGTGAGAGAATATATTTCTATTGCTACATGGAGGAACAGACCAAATTCTTTGTGAAAGTTTATCTTAAATACATAAAAACGTGAAGTTTTTACAACATTGCGTCGAATGTAGAGTGTAGATAACTTGATTAATAGTGTGAATAACATGATAAACACTGCTGAAAGCTGGAACATTGACTCACCAACCAGAGAACACCGTGAAGAAGCTCCTGAGAGCTCTGGATTCTACTTTGCTTTCTTTGAATGAGCTTCAAACACCGACAATATAGTATTTGATGAGCTAGTTCAACAAGGACTTCTTGAATGTTTCCTTCTCAACATCAGCTACCAAGAAAAGTGAATATGGGAAGAATTAGAATCCAGGTATGATGCTGACTTTGAAGATCAAGAAGAACGCCCCACCAAGCATCGTCATCTCTCAAGCATGCGAGTATTGAGAGCATCTCCGAGCTTGTACTTCACATCAGTGAGTTAAAAAAATTTGTAATATCTCTTGAAATAAATAAATAAATAAAAGTTTTTTTATTATTTATTATTTTTATATAAAAAAGGGAGATGTCTGCTCCAAATTTTCTCCTCTCTGATGCTCAGTTGCTTAAAGGGCCTAATTTTGTGGCTTGGAAAACCAAGATGGACAATCCTTTAGTTTGAAGGATTATGGGGCATCGTGACCGGATCGGTGCTCCCGTTCCCACTGCTCCTAACGAATTAATGAAGTATGAGATGGCTAGTGCAAAATCCTTGATGCTGATAATGCTTAGTATTAGTGATGATGTGCAAACGCATGTTCAGAATGCAGAGAAACCAAAGGAGGCCTGGGACAAGCTGGCAAAAATTTATCAAGCCAAAAATCAGACTAAGATCCTCCATCTTCAATCAAAGCTGCATACCCTCTCTATGAGTTCAGATGAGAAAGTTGAGGAGTTCTTACGTTGCGTGATTGAGCTAGCGATCGGGTTATTAGCGCTCGGTGAAATAGTGGATGAAAAAATTCTCGTACCAATCACCTTGAGAGTACTCCCTTCTCAATTCTGAGTGTTCATTATGACACTGAATGTATCTAAAACAAACAAAGTGGCATTCAAAGAACTCATGAATTTTGCAGCATGAAGAGGCCATCAATTCATCCCAAGAGAGTCTCAGGATAAAGCCCTATTCTCAAAGCCATATTGTGGCTAGAAGAATTGGAAGGGTCCCCAAATAAGACAAATCAAGCACAACCAAAACAACAGCAGAAAGATCAAAATTCAAAGAGGTGGTGTCACATTTGTAGAACCAACACTCATGACATTGATCATTGCTAGGTAAAATATCTTGAAACAAGGGTCTTCAAGTCAAACAAGCACATCAGGGTGTGAAGATTTTCAAAATCCAAATGACATCACCGCTAGTGAAAGAAAAAAGGGGCATCTTGCATCCTAAGAAGATAATGATTCGATGAAGAGACATTAGAAGGAGCACATTGAATGGATGACCAGCCCCATCAAGATGTTCTAATTCACTCCATCGAGGGGTGCAATAAGAATATTGTATCTCTTGTATCTCGGAATTCACGAAGACCATGAAGAGAGTCCCATTTGGAAAGGTGATAGACTCGATGCAAGTAAGCACATGTCAGGTGACAAGGAGTTGTTTGATTCACTTAATGAAGAACCCCTAATTTGGAGATTGGGTTTGGATAGCCGATGACAAAGAGCACACACACTTCTTTGAAGGAATAGGAAGAGTCACCATTCCTCCTGGGACCACAAAAATGAAAATTACAAAGGTGAAACTATATGTTCCTAGCTTGACTAACAACCTCCTATCAGTAACTCAACTATTGAATCATCACCTGAAGGTAGAATTTCTTGTCCAAAATGGCATCAAATCATGTTTGATCTTGCGACAAGGTAAGATTATTGCTAGAGCATTTGTAAAATATAAGTTATTTGCTGATATCTTGTTTCATATTGTTATATTAGCTTTATCTACTTCTACAATAGAATTAATTGCCCTCACGGCATTTTAGATATGGACACTTGTTAGTTAGTTCATTGCTCAGCGGGTTTGGAAACAACACTAGATGAGTTCAAAAGAAATGGTCCATGGACTACCAAAATTGTCCATCTCCTTGCCTATTTTGCCCTGGATGTCTTGCAGGAAAACAACATAGGGATTCATTTTAGACAAGCACCTTCCATGCCAAGAAGCATCTGGAGGTAGTTCATACCGATCTGAATGGCCCTCTTCCTGCTTTGTTTTCTAGGATACAAGTACTTTCAACTATTCATGGATGACCACTCCTACAAGATGTGGGTGTTTTTCCTGAAGAAGAAAAGTGAGGCTCTTCAACATTTCCAAAACTTCTATCATCGTGTTGTGAAAGAGACCAGCCAACCTCTTCTTCTACTTCACTCAGATCGAGGGGGGAATTCACATCAAACAAGTTCTTGGCATTTTTGAACCAACACACATAAAGCAACACTGTTCTTTAATAAAGCTAGTTGATTTGCTCCTACACGTTCCTTCCAAAGATACAATGGCATTGTTGTGTCGCAATCACATAGTGATGGAGATGGCTTGCATTGCATGCTATCAGTACCTTTTAGAAGAATTGACTACTGTATGTGTAACTGTATTTCTTCAACCGCAAAGTTGGAAGAACGTTATTGGGATGAAGCAAAATTGAATCAAAGCAAACAACTTTATATCTTCTCAACAAGGCATCGATAAAGATTCTACTTCTGAAAAAAAAATCCATCTGCACACAAAATTAAGAGGTATGGAGTGGTAGAATGCCATCAATTTCTCATTTGTGATTATTTGGTTGCACAACATATATGCATGTCCCATCTCGAAGAGAAAGAAGTTTTTAAGCCAAAGACGCTACCATGCATTCTACTTGGATACACATATTATATTACCTCGAAGGCATATCATCTCATGGATCCTGAGACAAAGAAAATATACGAGAGTCATGATGTGGTTTGTGATGAGTCATCCTTTGACTCAATAGTATCAATAAGAAGATCCACTTCCAACCACCTCTCACCGACTAGTCTCTCGAATCAAATGATGAGCCAGAGGAGACTACTCAAAGAAAGGAAATGCTGCCAGAGAGCTATTTGTTGACCTTAGAGAACTAGAGAATGTGACTCCACATCAATCCACATGACAACATCACATTTCTCAAAATCAGCCAAGTTCTCGTTCGAAGTGGGTATAAAGCACCATCAACGACTCACATTTGCAACAACTCCCTAGATACATAATCCGAAGTCAAAACAAGGAGTCAAACAAGAAATGAGGTAAACTTTACACTCATGAGTTCACTGATTAATAGCTTTGAGCTAGAAAATGTTCGTGAAGCACTCATTCAACCTCAGTGGAAGGAAGCCATGGATACTAGAATATGACTCACTTATGAAAAATCAGACATGGGAACTTGTCAATTTGCCTATAGGAAAGAAACCCATAGGCTGCAAATGGGTTTTCAAGACAAAATATAAGGCAGATGGATCCATCGACAAACATAAATCATGTCTTGTAGCAAAAGGATATGCTCAGAAAGAGGGCATCGACTATGAAGAAACCTTTGCACCCACTATGAAGATCAAGACCATTAGAGTTGTTTGCGCACTTAGCAACACAAAAAGGATGGAGACTTCAACAGATGGATGTCAAGAGTGCTTTCCTAAATGGTGATCTAAAAGAAGAAGTGTACATGACCCAACTTGAAGGATTTGTTGATGAAAAGCATCCTAAGAAGGTATGTCGTCTCATCAAATCACTGTATGGACTGAAACAAGCTCCAAGGGCATGGTATATCAAGATCGACGATCACCTTTTGCAACATGGGTTCACTCGTAGCCCCTCAGATTCAAATTTGTATATAAAGAAGGTAGGCAAAGAAATTGTCATTCTTGTTGTATATGTAGATGATCTTGTGATCACTGGAAGTTTAGAAGATCAAGTTGATATTGTGAAGAATGATCTCAAAAGAACCTTCAACATGAAAAATTTGGGGCTACTACATTACTGTCTTGGCTTGGAAATATGGAAAAAGGAGCATCACATATTTTCTCCTAGATAAAGTATGCCAAGACACTCCTGGAAAAGTACAAAATGTCTGATTGTAAACCTATATCCACTCCCATGGAAAAAGGCTTGCAACTTTCAAGATTCTAGGACTCACCTCAAGTAGATGCTACACTCTATAGGAAACTTATTGGAGGGCTCATCTACTTGACATATACTAGACCAGATCTATGCTTTTCCATCAGCTATCTTTCCAGGTTCATGTAGGAGCCAAAGCAATGTCACTGGACAACAACAAAGCATGTATTGAGATATGTCCGAGGAACATTTGATTATGGTCTGGAATATAAGAAGAATGATCAATTCTTCTTACAAGGATACGTCGACTCAAACCACGTTGGATCTGTTGATGATAGGAAGTCAACTACAGGATACATATTTCATCTCGGATCTGGACCCATCTCGTGGATAAGAAAGAAGCAAAATGTTGTTTCTATCTCATCCATAGAGGCAGAATATTGTGCCGCATGAGGAGCTGTGTGCGAAGTGATATGGTTACATCGTATTTTAGATGATATGGGAATTCCTGAAAAACATTCACCTATTCTCTATTGTGACAATCAAAGTGTGTTGAAGCTCGTGCAGAATCCTATTTTTCATGAACGAATAAAGCATATTGAGATTGATTGTCATTTCATTCGAGAGCATGTCTTGAACCATCACATTCAGCTCCAGTATTGTCCTACAGAAGCACAAGTTGCCAAAATTCTCACAAAATCTCTTGGAAAAGTGAAATTTGAACTTTTCAGGGGTCACATTTGCAAGAATAATGTAATAAGGTGGGGAATGTTAGCATATGTAGCATAGCTTATATTTTAGGTGTGTTTATTTTTATATTATCCCTTTATTCTCTCTTCCTTGTTGTATTCCATTATTCTCTCATCTTCATCCATATCTTCCTCCTTCAATTTAGGGGAATGTTGTTTATTGTTTCTCCTATAAAATGTACATGCTTCTTCATAATAAAATAATGTGTTGAGAGTTATTCACTCCACATTCTTCTCATCTATTTTCTTCCTACATTCATATCAGCATCAAGTCGTCTCTTTTGGGCCACACACTCCTAAAGTCATCACATGCACCCCAAACGAGGGGGAGCATGCATTGGGTGAACAAATCACCCTACGGCCCAGAGCTACGACATAGATTCACACAATACATAAACGGAAACAAGAAGATAGTCACAAAAAGGCCCTAGAATCTGACTTGGGTCCTCAACATAGCACAAACACCGGTGCTAAAGACTCATACAATAGCACCTTGGGACCTATGTCCTCCCCTGGGAACTAATGTCATGGGGGCACACACAATCATATTCTCATATTAGCACAGTTCACAAAATTATTTATAATGATTATACAATTATAGGCACAATCCTTTATTTACAACATGCATGCAATCTCCTATAATCCATTTCAATCACAATAATCAGTATAATCATAACTAATTCTAGACATAAAGAACAAATCGGGGACATACCACATGCAATGGTGTTTATCGGGTATAGTCAAGGATGGAGAGTAACATAGACCCTCTCTCTCCCCAAAAATTTCTCCTTGGCATGAGATCACCCAAAAACATGCACTTGGCATGAGATCTACCAAAACAACTCGCCATTGGCGTGAGATCTAAAAAAACTCACTATTTTCGTGAGATTTCCAAAAACTCTCTTTAGAACATTTGAGGAAATTTTTCCATCCTTTACACTCTTTTACATCATGAGCACACTTTCCTTTACACACTTTTACATATTTTATGCATATTTTTCTCGATTTATCATATACTTGACAATGAATACATTCTCGGTCTTCTTTTCGGGTTTTCCTTATAAGAAGGAGCAACCACAACCTACAACAACATGTTATAACGGATGCGCTTCACCCCTAGGGTCTTTCCTTTCCTAGTCACCACGCTTCACTTTGCATTATTTCATGCTTCACTTGTCCACTCGGCACGCGAATTTTTCCACACACTCTATAGGATCATAAGGTACGCATCTCTTATCTACTTTATTTTATTGATTATTCACTCAACAACATAAAGTGGGGTAAATGTAGACACAAAATCATGCACTTGGGTACATTTTTAAGTCTTAAAAGCATACTATCATTCATATAATTCCTAAGAAATAAAACTAGTGATTCACAATTATATTTGGCCTCTTTTATTTCTTTCTTGTTTTCTAGTTGGTCTTATACACCCTCTGACCTAGTCGGGATTTTGCTGATTTATCTTTACAACTTGAGACACCGGCACCTAGGCGCTCTTATGCCTTTTGGGTGCCCTTGACCCTTTTCTACCTTATTCACACTTTTTGGGTCTCTTTTACATTTTGGGCATCATTTTCACTTATGGTTCATCCTTTCAATTTTCAATTATGAAATTTAAACAAGTGAATTATATAAATGTATAGTTATGTGTTCAAAATTATAGACCAAACACTAAACATTACTATCATCACCTAAGATTGCATTCTAAAGGCACCTAAAGCACTCAAAGGCTTTCATATAGCATCCATTCAAGGGATAAGGGATGCATCAACTTTGCATACATTGCATAGGAAGGGGAAGTTCATTCTATTCCATCCACACATGTTATACATTTCTATATTATAGCTACAACTCATTATCAAGTGCAACTTGCACAAGGAACCTTAGGGAACAATTTATACACACACTCACAAGAACCACATGGAATATGAGATGTAGTGAAATTCTCGGTCATAAGTTCACTCTTGGGGAGACCATCGGGGTCAATCGAATCCCCATTCGCATTTTGTTTTAGGTTGTTATGTGGTTTGTGGGATTGTGTAGGTGAACATCTCTTTTACAGATTACAAGTACCCCGAAACGATCATAGTGTGAACTAAAGGTGATCAACAAAGATAAAATGTGACACTTTTGTGACACGACAAAAATCATATATAGAGATTCTACGAAGTCACAGGCACCCAGATCCAGTCACGGCCCCCTGTTCGCCATGGATTCCCCTACCCAACATTGTTCTTGAGTTATAGAATTTATACTGATTTATAACGACATTGTTTGCAGCATGTTCATCACTTCTCCCTCCCCATATCAATGTCATATTACGTGGAAATCAACTAAGTATTTTTATCTCATCTTCTTTCTTAGGGTTTCATATTTTAAATCTTAGTTTACCTCAGTCATTTTTGTATTTTAGTATTTATAAATCATTTATTTCAGTAGTAACTTTGCAATTAGATTTAGTTCAAATTAAATTAAATAAGTTTCCCAATGAGTCTAGGAAATTTAGGTGAGGTCTTTGAATTCCAAGGTATATTGATGACAATCATGAAATTAGTTTATTAAAAAAATTCTCATAATTTTTTTAAGTCATCACGATTCTAGTGGCAATGTGTTATGTTTAGCATAATGTAATTATTTATGCAAAACCATTTTTGAATACTAGTTGATTATGGTTCCCAAAAATGTAAATATGAAATGTGGTTTTGCATACATTACTCTAATATAATGAGCATATCTAGAGGATGATACTTTTTTGAATTCAAATAAATGATAAATTATGCATAGCTCAATTATTAACAAGGCATAATATAGATAATATATATGATAAGATAACATGATCAAGTTTTTTTTTCTTTGTAAAATTAAGATTTGATTTAATATACACATAATCATGCAAATGTGGATATATTCATTGGTGTCAAGTGGTAGAAAATAGGTTCTACTAATAACATGTATCAAACTTTGAAATGAAAACTAAAACATACATAATAACCATTTCTATAATGGATACTTAAGTTGCCGAAAAATAATGTTATGGTTATGGAAATGAATTTTCCACAAAGTGGGGAAATGTTTTTTACAAATGGTACAAGTCAACACTAGTCTTCACAACCCTCTCTCAATTTTCCTTGATTCAACGCAAGTCATTAGAAAACTTTTTCTTTCCTACAACACTAAATTTATATTAATTACTCTAAGCACCCATGAAAATAGAGAATATTAATAGGAGTATGTATTATCCATCCATTATTATGATGATCCCTTTACATATTGAGAGATTTCACATAATTATACATAGAATTAGATTTAGAAGTCTACTTCTACATTCATTAATAGTGAAAAAAATTATTGTATGTAAGGGTACCAACACTTTATTTTTAATAAGTGGAAACAAGTTGTAGATTCTATTTAATTCTCTATATTCTTCAAATATGATTTATGTTTGAGATGTTTTAGTAATAGTAATATAATTTCCATATAACTCTAATATGATCACTCATGATTATTTCATGTAAAGATGGCCTTTATGCTAATGTTTAGTATAAAAGTGCATTAAAATAATCAACTAGTGATGTGAAGGTATACATAAATCCTTGAGGTGACATAAGTAATGAATAAATAACATAGTATATGGTCCAATCACAATTAGAAAACCTAATGAAGGACTGCAGTAGACCACGAAATCAAAGTATCATTGCAAACATTCAGTGAACACCCACAATAAACACCCATATAGAACATGAAACAAAAACATTACTATATTAACTTAAATGTAGGAATTGCAATCTCATGGATACAATGAAAGTATTTTTATCAACAAGTAACAAAATTAAAATACCAAAATAAGGCATTCTATTGGACCCCATCGCATAAAGCGCAACAATAAAAATCAAGGAAAGTAATAAGTGGGTTCAATATTATATTGGAAGGTGATCAAATATATGCTTTTCCATAAAAAAAAACATAGGATGTGTGATAAAACTCATCTTTGTTCTAGCGTTTGGAACTTTTGAGATTGAAAATTTGAAAAAAAAATGTACCAGTTTTATCGAAAATTATATGGGATGGTGCAATTACATCACTATGTGCATCACCTTTTGTCACTCTTTGCTAGAAAATGTTTACTTTGTTTGTGTGTCATTTTGACACTCCGTAATACACAAATATGACATTGTTGGCATCATTGACTAAAAACTATTACATTTTTTAGTCAATTTTAAAAAACAACTAAATTTATAGGATTGAAACAATTTTTTTTCTTTCTATTTTTTAATAAAATTTGTAAATCTGATATATCTTTTAGTCATAAAAATTTTGTAATACAAACTTTTTAAGAGATCACAAAAACAACAATAAAATATCACAAAATTATCAAATCTACTAATGTTAAAACCTATTTATACCGACTCCTCCATAAAGGCACATTTCTTCAAATTCATTGGTATGTTATTCTCACGTAATCGTTGCGGCACTTCCCTCGAGTGCTCCAAATATTTTAATACTTTAAATCAAACATTATATATATAAATATTAAATGTAGTGAAAAAACTCGCACAATATAACTTATAATTTATCATAGTTAAAATTTAAACAATATAAATTAATAAAAAGTTGAAAGAAGACTTCAAAATCCTTACTATATCTGGTTCGAATCTCTCTATAGAAGATAGAGTCGGGCCCAGATAGAGAGATAGGAGAGAGGATATAGAGAGAGGGGCCTCCCATCTATTTATGGGGTCTCCTCCCATCTAGATAGATAGGGGAGGTGCCCCACAGAGACATCAGTATAGGGGCTTCTCTCTCCAAGGAAGATCTATAGAGATTTTTAATTTGATTCCAGTTTTTTATATTACCATTCTGTCATCCGGGTTATTCAAAATATCCACATGTATACATCTTTATAATTACTCCGATTTTTACAAATAATTTTTCTATTCTATCATAACATTGTTTAATTATTTTGATTTTTGATTTTTGATTTTAAAATGGTTGTGTTTTAAAACTTACTCTGTTCAAACAAAGCACGCATATTTGAGTTTGAAATTTTTTTTATTTGAAAAATACTCTCAATGGAGACGCGAATTGTTTACTTTCGAAGTATCGTCGTATTTGATGATCTAATCTCTTAAAATAAGATTATTAGCGTGTGAAGGTTCGATGACGACGTCGAAACTACACATAATTTAACGAAAAATTGGAAGCACGTTTTATGGAATGGAATTAGAAGAGGAGACCATGAATGAGATATTGGTGGTTGAAGAATAGGAGATTGTTAGTTTGTTTCACTTTCAAGGCACAAGAATGGTACACCGTACTCTCGCCGACACCTCGAGATGCCATGTGGCAGCCCCCGATTAGGTGGGCTGCAGAAGCAATGGGGAAAATTTGGAAAATTTTCCAAAAATTTTCTGAAACACAAAAGACAAAAAGGGATCCGTTCCTCCGTTGATGCCTCATGATGCCACGTGGCATCACCTGATTGGTTGTGGGTTGGCGGGGAATGTTTTGGAAAATTTTCACAAAATTTTCCGAAAACGCTAAGTTCAAAAGAGGATCCGCCCCTCCATTATCACCTCATGGTGCCACGTGGTAGCCTCTGATTGGCTGCAAGTTGGTGAGGTGGCGGAGAAAATTTTGAAAATTTTCCCAAAAATTTTCCTAAGTGCTTAAGGGAAAAATTCGGGCCGTGGGCCCGCCAAGGAAAATTTTCCCAAAATTTTAACGCCAAGTGAAGAAAACTTCAAAAGGCCATAATGTTTGATAGAGAGATCGGTTTGGGGCAAACAAGAACTTTCTAGAAATATCTTGACGTCCTCTTTTCATAGAGCTCATTAATTTTTGGTTTTGATAAAGTTTAAGGGGTCAATTTTAAGAAAATGTCTGCAGGCTTTTATAGTGCGAACTGGTAAATTTTAACTTGTTAGATCTGTTCAATTTGATCTTCTTCCTCTCTCAACATGTCAAATAGACATGGGGATTGTTCTTAGATGAATTTAGGATATATTTCAAGGGTTAATTTGTTTGATTGAGGCTCAATTCGAAATTTCCAACATTTGACAGAAAAATGACTGCAAAATGATAGTAAAACGGTTCCAGCCGATTTTACTAAGTTTTCTAAGAAATTTTCTTGAGTATTAATGTCCAGATGAATTTTTTAGAGCCTACCACTTCAATTTAATTATTTAATTTGTTATTTTATTGTTGCATGTTTGAACTATGCATTTTTGGTTTAGATAATTGCCAATTTGAAATTACAAATAACAAGGATCAAATTTTAAAGGATCTATTTGCCATTTTCATCTTCTAAGTATTAAAATTCATTCCAATTCCAATCTAACACATTTTAGTTGATTTAAAACAAACCATTCAAGACTAAAATGTAATTCTGATTTCCAATTTTACACATTTCCAAAAGACAAAATATTGTATTTTTCTCACACGCATTTCTTCCTTTCAAATAGAGATTCTAATACATTGAAATGATCAAATTAAATACTACAATGCAATTTGAGAAAATCATTACATTCATTTGTTGGTTCCAATGGAAAAATTTACAACTTATTTCTTTTATTCCTTCCAAAAATCATTTATCGACACAGGGCAGAATAATACATTTTCTTTTCACGTGTTGCACATTTCCATTTTCAAAACAAGGACTTCCTAGTGCATGATAAACACAAATTTCCAATTGAATAATATAATATGAACAAGGTAAAAACTTCCAATAATTCCAATGAAACTCATACAACCTCCTTTCCATTTGATTTCAAAGTACAATATACAAAACAATATCATTCTTTCACATTCTTTCCAAAACAACATACAAAGTATAACTCTTTTACATTTCCAATTTCCACTTGCAGTCAGTACAACATATTTCCATTACAAACATTTCATTTCACAATGTTACAATGAGATTTCATTTCACAAGGGATTTCAAAGATTTCATTTATATTTTCTTTTCTTAGCTCGAACAACAATATGCATTCTTCTCTTTCTTCCAATATTGATCACAACAAAGGCAGGGAAAGGCAACACTCTCCAACCAACCAAGACATCCAATGAAAGGAGAATCCATTCTTCTTCATTGGCCCCCAAGACCCAACCACAATGCAATAAAATATGTGATCCAACTCATGTCAACAACAGGCTTCAACAAAACATACACACGAGATTTTAACAAATAAAACAAGTCAAAATAGAATGTAGTTTTTACAACTACAATAACACATGACAAGCAATACTAAGGCTTCACCAAGAAAGCCAAAGGAGAAAGAACTATGGGGGATGCTTCTTATGCCTCCCAAATGGGGAAATAGGTATCACCACCTGAGTTACAACCACTAAAAAAGGATATTATATCAAAGCCCTGACATTCCTTATGCCTCCCCAAGTACCCCTTATTCCTCACATTTCCTTATGTCTCCCCAACCTCTTATGGCACCCCATAACGAGTAAATAAATGCAAACTATTTCTTTGTAAGGTGGAACCAAAATCCCAACTCCCTCCACCCTTATACCTCCCTAAAACACACTTGGGCCTCCCACATAATAAACCCCATAGCCTTCTCCTACACCATTCCTAGGCCATCTACCACATCCCACAACAATAACAAACATACCAACATTTACATATTCATAAAATGGAAAAGAAGAGTATTTCCAAGAGCCAAGCTCTTACCTCTCCATGATGGAGTTTGTTCCAAGTTCAAAACAGCAAGCTCCTTCCAATGCAAGCAATCCAAAAATCAACCCAATACAAGCATGCAACAATCTTCCAAAAACTTCTCCAAGCAAGAGCTCCCAAAACAACAAGGAAATTCACCCAAAATGAAGTCTCCCAAAAGTGAAGCAACCCAAAACAAGGCAAGAAATTCAAATTTTATAGAAGAGGGAAGAGAAGAGGATGAGGTGGATCCATGTAGGATGCCACATCACACATCCTCAACCCCAAACACAAATTCAACTTCATTCTCCAATGCATAATAAATAGGTTGGTGAATAATATGATAGTTTTCTTATACACTCAAGTCCAACCCACACCCCAAAGGACTGAAATTAAATCATGTAAGAAAAGTGCAATTAAAACCTACAATTTGTCTTCCCAAAATGCATTATAAAAGTCTAAATTTAACCCTCCAACCATAGGCAAGGTTGGTATGTAAATTTAAGAGTTATGGGACAAGTTTAACTTGTCCCACAAGCCTCCAAAATCAACCTCCAAGGACAAATTCGAATTTCCAAGAAGGTGGAGTGTTTCACACTGAAAAGTTAACTTACACATCACTTACATATTACTTACACATTACTTACACATTCTTACAACACTTTAAAACATGGCCAACAACTCTATTAATTGTGTTCTTATTAAATCTTTTAATTAATTAACTAAACAATATGATTACTCACAATATTTACACACCATTAAATAAATAATGAAAGGGGTAAGTGCACCACAAAATAAACACATGCAAAAATTAAACAAAAGGGACCATAAATAAAAGAAATACATAAAATCCCTTGGTCACATTTAAATGTGATCCCCCCATGGGAATCCCTAACACTAAGAAACACACACAAAAAAACTAGTTGCCATGGTGACCTTGTTGAATTCATCTAGAATTGCAATGTGGTTGGTCTCTAATCCCCCGATATTTTTGTGATATTTTTAACCTGCAAAAATACAAATACCTCCTTCGGCCTCGTGGCCATATCAGAACGTCCAAAATAATATAAATATAATTTCAAAATCATAAATATATATATGAATCACAACAACATCTAGACAATCAACAATATCACTTACAATTTCATCAGCAACTATATAATCATCAATTTTAAATTCAATTTTCTCGGTCTACTCAATATATCCAAATATCACATGTCCTAACAACATCCATATATATATATATATATATATATATATATATATATATATATATATATATATATATAACCATGTCAACAAAGACATGTCAACATCTATATAAAATGTCTCTAACAATCATCATGCATCGTATATGAATAAGAGTCAACAATAATCCATGATCTTGCATCTAACACCATACTAAATCAAAACTATAACAATGTCCATAACATAGTCATCCGTATCATGATCACTATCAAAAGTGTCAAAGGAAGTGGGCACTACAAAGGGCCTATAATTTTATCTAGCAATCTTTGATATTTGTTTGCCATGCAGAAGCCTTGCCAATTGGGTGCAATCCTCCTCTCTTTTTTCGGGTCTTCATGCTTCGTTATTTTGGATCTATTCATGGTTATTGATGGACAAATTTAATTTTATCTACTTCCATAAAGGGCTAGGTTCGCTACTAGGATTCGGGAAGAGTCCAACCCAGTCTGACAGATTATGTAGCCATCTCCTTCAGATTTTGTGCACGTTTCCTCGTCTCTTTTCCTTCTTTATTGCTCAGGAGTAATTTTACGGATTTCTCCACCTTCACTTGACAAGGAATCTCTTCTCTATGAAGGAAAGACCTTGGAACCATCTTAGATCGTTGGTTACAACTATTGTTGTTATTCATCCATTAAGTTACAATTGTGGTTCATTTTTCACTATTCACAGATGAATGAATGCCAACTTCTTAAAATTTTCAATTGTCTTAAATGACATTTTGAGCCCTTTTTAATGAAAATCAATCTTATTGCTATGCATTATAAGGTATTTGGTGGGTACATTTTTAGTTATTTTTTGTTTAGTTACAATATTTCTATGTTGTGAGCAGCAATCAGTTACTTTATTTTATTTCTTGTAGGTCTCTGACATGCAAGGAGGGGATATGTTTACAATAACTATATATTGTAACTCCCTTTTGCTTAATATAATGACAGACACACACATATTAAAGTGTGTCGTGCCTTCCCGTATCTCTTCATTTTCTTGAATCTTCTAACAATTTTTTAGTAGTATATATGCATACATAGATGTCTGTGTTGTCTATGGATGGTTTTAATATAAGGAAACACGATCTTTTGGTTCTTGGTAGAAAAGGATGAAAAGAGGGTGTTTCCTTGAAAATTGGAATAGTGATAGGTGGTGATACAAGAGAATGTACACATGGACTTATGTACAAAAATACAATGTAGCAATAATTATTTTGCATCAATTTTTATTATTGTATATGCATATGTAGATGTTCGTGTTGTCTATAGATTTTTTTGCATATTGGTATATAAAAATGCATACATAGAATTAGTTCACACCTTCCATGGAAAAGAAACCCGCACATCAATCCCCATATTGAGAGCACCAAGCGCACCACATGTTAGTGTTTAAGCTTAAAACAAGTCATTTTGACTCCCCAACCCATAGGTAGGGTTGGTGTAACAATTTAAGAGGTGTGGGACAAGATTAACTTGTCCTACAAGCCTCCAAAATCAGCCCCTAAAGAAAGATCCGAATTTCAAAAGGAAGGTGGAGTGTTTCACACTCAAATTTACTTACACATTACTTTCAACACATAATCCAAGAGCCATCAACTCTAATAAATGCATTCTTTTGACCCATTTTAATTAATTAACAACATGATTACTCACTAATCTTGACACAATTTAAATAAATAATAAAGGGAAATACATCACCAAATAATCACATACAAATATTAAATAAAAGGGAACACAATAAAAGAATACACATAACCCCTTGGTCACATTTAAAGGTGATTCCCCCCATGGGAACCCCTAACAACAATTCAACATACACAAACAACAAATACATGTTGCCATGGTGACCCTTGTTGAATTCATCTAGAATTCCAATGTGGTTGGTCTCCAATCCCCCGATGTTTGTTGTGACATGTTTACCTGCAAAACACAAATACCTCCTCTTCGGCCTTATGGACGCATCAAAACGTCCAAATAAATATAAAATATAACTTCCAAAATCATATATATATATATATATATATATATCACAACATCATCCAAGCAAGCAACAATATCATTTACAATTTCATCCATAACCATATGATCACAAGATTTGTTCAATTTTCTAGGTCTATTTGATATGACAAAATATCGCATGTAAGGAAAACATATATATACACCCATGCCAAGCGATTAGTGTATCAACATCAATATAAAATATCTCTAATAATCTACATGCATCATAAATGAATCCAAATCAACCATAGTCCATGATTTCTAATGTCTAACATCATACCAACTCAAAGGCTACAATAATGTTCATAAGTATAGTCAACAGTATCATAATCAACAACAAAAAGGTGTCGGAGGGAAGTGGGTACTACAAGATTTTACTTGATTTGTCTTTTACAGACTTTAGACACTAGCAACCAGGTGCTCCTGTGCCTTTTGGGTGCCCCTGACCCTTCTCTACCTTATTCACACTTTTTGGGTCTCTTTTATATTTTGGGCATAATTTTACTTAGGGTTCATCCTTTCAATTTTCAATTACGAAATTTAAATAAGGGAGTTATATAAATGTATAGTTATTCTGCTCAAAATTATAGAACAAACACTAAACATTACTATCATCACCTAAGCTAGCAATCCAAAGGCACATAAGGCACTCAAAGGAACTCATCTAGCATCCATTCAAGGGATAAGGGATGCATCAACTTTTCATACATTACATAAGAATGGAAGTTCATTCTATTCCATCCACACATGTTATACATTTCTACATTATAGCTACAACTTGTTATCACGTGCAACTTGCCAAAGGGCATATTAGGGAACAATTTATACACACACTCACAAGAACTACATGGACTCTGAGATGTAGTGCAACACTCAGTCGTAAGTTCACTCTTGGGGTGGCCATCGGGGTCAATTTGACTCCCCATTCTGCATTTTTAATTTTAGGTTGTTATGTGGTTTGTGGGATTGTGTGGGTGAACATCTCTTTTACAGTTACAAGTACCCCGGAGATCATGGTGCGCAAACAAAAGGTGATCAACAGAGAGAAACTGTGACACTTTTGTGACATGACAAAAATCATATCCAGAGCTTCTACGCAGTCATGGGTGCCTAGATCGAGTCACCGCCCCTGTTCTACCATGGACTCCCCTGCCCAACCTTGTTTGTGAGTTATAGAATTTATAGAGATTGATTATGACGTTGTTTTCATCATTTTCATCACTTCTCCCTCCCTAGATCAATGTCATATTACGCGGAAAACAACTAAGTCTTCTTATCTCATCTTCTTTCTTAGGGTTTCATATTTTAAATCTTAGCTTGCTTGAGTCATTTTTGTATTTCAACATTTATACATCATTTATTTCAGTAATGACTCTGCAATTATATTTAATTCAAATTAAATTAAATAAGTTTCTCAATGAATCTAGGAAATCTAGGTGAGGTCTTTAAATTCAAGGTATATTGATGACAATCATGAAATTAGTTTATGAAATAAATAGTCTCATAAAAATTTTACGTCATCACGATTCTAGTGGCAATGTGTTATGTTTAGCATAATGTAATTATTTATGCAAAACCATTTTTGAATACTAGTTGATTATGGTTCCCAAAAATGTAAATATGAAATGTGGTTTTGCATACATTACTCTAATATAATGAGGATATCTAGAGGATGATATTTTTTTGAATTCAAATAAATGATAAATTATGCATAGCTCAATTATTAACAAGGCATAATATAAATAATATATATGATAAGATAAATGATCAAGTTTTTTTCTTTGTAAAATTAAGATTTGATTTAATATACACATAATCATGCAAATGTGGATATATTCATTGGTGTCAAGTGGTAGAAAATAGGTTCTACTAATAACATGTATCAAACTTTGAAATGAAAACTAAAACATACATAATAACCATTTCTATAATGGATACTTAAGTTCTGAAAAATAATGTTATGGTTATGGAAATGAATTTTCCACAAAGTGGGGAAATGTTTTTTTACAAATGGTACAAGTCAACACTAGTCTTCACAACCCTCTCTCAATTTTCCTTGATTCAACGCAAGTCATTAGAAAACTTTTTCTTTCCTACAACACTAAATTTATATTAATTACTCTAAGCACCCATGAAAATAGAGAATATTAATAGGAGTATGTATTATCCATCCATTATTATGATGATCCCTTTACATATTGAGAGATTTCACATAATTATACATAGAATTAGATTTAGAAGTCTACTTCTACATTCATTAATAGTGAAAAAATTATTGTATGTAAGGGTACCAACACTTTATTTTTAATAAGTGGAAACAAGTTGTAGATTCTATTACTTCTCTATATTCTTCAAGTATGATTTATGTTCGAATGTTTTAGTAATAGTAATATAATTTCCATATAACTCTAATGTGATCACTCATCATTATTTCATGTAAAGATGGCCTTTATGCTAATGTTCAAGATATAAGCGATTGCATTAAAAATATCAACTAGTGATGTGAAGGTATGCATAAATCCTTGAGGTGACATAAGGAATGAATAAATAACATAGTATATGGTCCAATCACAATTAGAAAACCTAATGAAGGAAGTAGACCACAAAATCAAAGTATCATTGTAAACATTCGGTGAAAACCCAAAATAAATGCCCATATAGAACATGAAACAACAAACATTACTATATTAACTTAAATGTAGGAATTGCAATCTCATGGATACAATAAAAATATTTTTATTAACAAGTAACAAAAAATTTAAAATACCAAAAAAGGCATTCTATTGGACCCCATTCGCATAAAGCAACAATAAAAATCAAGGAAAGTAATAAGTGGGTTCAATATTATATTGGAAGGTGATCAAATATATGCTTTTATAACCAAAAAAATATTGGATTTGTGATAAAACTCATCTTTGTTCTAGCGTTTGGAACTTTTGAGATTGAATTTTTTTTTTTTTAAATGTACCAGCTTTTATCGAAAATTATATGGGATGGTGCAATTACATCACTATCTCGCATCACCTTTTGTCAATCTTTGCTAGAAAATGTTTACTTTGTTTGTGTGTCATTTTGACACTCCAGTAATACACAAATATGACATTGTTGGCATCATTGACTAAAAACTATTACATTTTTTAGTCAATTTTAAAAACAATTAAATTTATAGGATTGAAACAATTTTTTTTTCTTTCTATTTTTTAATAAAATTTGTAAATCTGATATATCTTTTAGTCATAAAAATTTCGTAATACAAACTTTTTAAGAGATCGCAAAAACAACAATAAAATATCACAAAATTATCAAATCTACTAATGTTAAAACCTATTTATACCGACTCCTCCAAAAAGGCACATTTCTTCAAATTCATTGGTATGTTATTCTCACATAATCGTTGCGGCACTTCCCTCGAGTGCTCCAAATATTTTAATACTTTAAATCAAACATTATATATATAAATATTAAATGTGGTGAAAAAACTCGCATTAATATAACTTATAATTTATCATAGTTAAAAATTAAACAATATAAATTAATAAAAAGTTGAAAGAAGACTTCAAAATCCTTACAAAATCCTTACTATATCTGGTTGTAGCAAAGGAAAACGTGGAAGGAGGGAGGGGATACAATGGAGGCTGCGAGAAGCAATTTTGGACCCAAACATCTATGTTTTTATAAGCTCCCTCTCAGAAGTATAAAGGACAAAGTACGTTACCTTTGGATGCATGGAAAATAACTTGGTTTCAAGGAAAAGAATAGTTTTGTTACAGGAGTGTTGGCACGAGGAGAGTGCAAAACATATTGTAGAATCCCTTTGGCAACTATGACCTTCATGTCCCTGTATAGGAGTTCTGTTGGGGCGCATGAAATATTTGAAAATACCTTAAAATAGGGTAGGGACAGGTTTTGTCAAAGGTTGTAGTTGCAGGTGTTATGAAAACATTTATGCAAAATGTGGAAGCTTAGACAGGAACATGAACTGTTTGGCAGAATGTCTACAAAACAAAACATGGTTTTGTGGACAACATTGACTGTAGGATATACATCAAATGGATTTGTTGATAAGGCGTTGGAAGCTATTAAGAAAATTCAGTCAACATGTTTCCACATGATTGTTTTCACCTTATTAGAAACCTCGTAGCCCACAATGGATAGCTCTCTCTTTGAAACACAGGACTGCAAATGGTTGAAGTTATGTAAAAGGGTCTGCACCATTGTTTCGTTGGACACATATTGCTTGCTCTTGGTGAAACATTGTAAATGTTGTGTGATTATACTCATGTCTTTTGTTAATGCGCCAATCTATTGTCTGCCGGTATATTGTCAACCTATGCAAAACGTGGCAGTAATGGTGTTTTCAGAAAAAAGCTTGAAGGAATGCGGTCCCATGGGGTATGCCTTATTTTTGTTATACTCTTCCTGTTGCATGAAAATTTGTGGATGGGGATTATAATACTTCAATGGCGTAGGTTATGCCCTACATTCCTCCTACACTGTGCCAAAATGGAAGATCTAGATAGGGTATGCGTACCCATGAGGAATAAAAAGATAGCATATTTTTGTCAGATGTTGTAGCTACAAATACCCGGGTACACATGTATATGAAGGTGGAGGCATAAACAAAGTCAAGAAATGTTTGAAAAAATTCCACAAAAACAAGGGGACGTATCTCATTGGAAAGCTTTAAGTATATGTTGCATGCAGTGTTGATTTGTTAGAAAGGTGCTAAAAAATTATGGAAATGTAAAGAGCAAGGTAAATCCAAACTTCCACAAGCGTTTCCAGCATCCTCCCTTCCCACGCCAAGTTTCGGAGCTTTGATTAAGAGTTTTGACGTCCAACAAGGCACAATGGATAAGGGGAGTTTCTTCAGACATTACAACTGCAAAAACCTTGACAGACATGTATGAAAAATGGAGAAGCTTTCTAAACACATGCAAACCGCTTGACGAAATGCCTATTAGAGATCCAGGACCAAATCCCACGATTTCGATGAACTTTAATCCACATGTATGGTCTAATTACCTTCATATTTTATAATTTTCCTATGAATTGGTTCTTCTTTTGAAATATATAAAAATATTAAATCATTAGATACTTAAACAATTGGATATTTTAACCAAAGACAACTAGTTCAATTAATAAAACAACACCCAGTAATTTATGTTACCGACTTACAATTTGACCCTCAACTATGTCATGACCACAACCTCATGCATTGCTAAACCCACTAGGTGCTCATGTCCATTGGTATTGGCGAGAGATAGATGAGTTAACTAAAACAACCATTTATGTCTACCTTGCAAAGTTAGAAAAACACAATATCTAGAGACTTGCAAAACAACACTTTGAGCCCGTAAAAGAAATGTCAAGCATTGTATGTGTTTCCTTTTATGTGGAGAGTTGCATCAAGCATTAGCTCGACCTCGTTAGACGGTTTTCTCTCTTCTTTGCTCCTCTAGGATCCTGTTAATCCGTTTTGCACTTTTAGGAAGCTACTAAAACTAAAAAGTTGGGTTTTGTTTTGGCTCGCCGTTTGGACCCTGAACAACGAAATGTTTATTTGTCTTCACAAACCTCTAGTATTTTTGCTATAAAATCGCTTGCAACCTTCAGTTTAGGAGAAATCACTTTTCTAAATAGTTTTCTGAAGGGGTTTTTTAGGGCTCCAGACGCTAGTTGACTTGGTAAAACTAGACCAATTACGATCGATGGCTCTTGAAAACCTGTCACCATTTATAACTCGTTTTCCAGTTCCCAGTTCTATCGACTCCAAATAATTCCCAATATATAGGAGGGCACATAGGAATCTTCTGTGGAGATCCCATCCATCGAAATTCAGTTGTTGGATGAGGTGTCTTAGCCCTCGAGCTAAAATTGGGTGTTGTGGCAACTAGCCCAATTACGACCGATGGCCTCAAAAAAACTAACCGTCAATTGTAAACCATTCGCCAGTTATGAAATCCATCAGTTCCTATGAATTCTTGGTATATATGAGGACTCAAATAACTAATTTTTTTGTGTATTTTCTCATCAGAATACAATTTTTGAACATGGTTTCTTAACCTCCGAGCCAAAATGGGACGTTTTTGCAACTAGTAGAAAAATGTAAAATAAGGTCACCAAACCCTAGCCAAGACAATAAACCATCGTGAAAACTTGTTGAAATATATAAGTAACTGTATGAAACTCTCTCGTGTGGCTTGTGGTGTGAAATGTGACTTTTGGAAAAAAACAAAAGTGTTTTTCTCTCTTCCTTATCTCTTTCTCTCTCCTTAGTCAAGAAATGAAGTGAAATGAATATATGTCTCTAACCCTCTCTTTTCGAGTGCAAATAGTAATTACTATGTAAATGGAAAACTAAAAACATTAATTATGCTAGATTTAGGTGGATGCCATGCCAATGATTTATCGTTGATTTTATGCTCACATGGTTTTGCAGGATGCAAGTAAGATGGTGAAATGACTTGGTTGTAACTCATTGTGTATTATTGTAATCTATGAATGTTAATGGAAATATTTTTATATGTATTACTATATTACAATAAAGTTTATTAATGAAATTTGGTAATATGTATGAGATGTTAGTTTTGGGGTGCTTTGGGAAATGTACATTTTACCATAGGAATCTTTTGATTCATATTTATAGATGGTGAAAAAGGGGGTTAGACATATATGTTAAGTGAAATTACATAGGATAATTCAAAATTTTGTGAAGCATTAAAAGTTTTAGCATTCGAGGTTTTGTAATATTTTTTTAGATGCTTTAGTGTTTAAGGGAAATGTTCATCTAAACATGGGTATTATTTTCATTCCCAATTTTTGTATTGTTAAAGTTGGATAAATATGTTAAATCAATTTGAATTTGATATCATATAGTGCATTCTTGTTGTGAAATTTATGATAAAATATCTAGAGTGTTGTGTTATTTAAATTAGAAATATAGAAAGGAAACCTAAATATAATGATGAAATTTAGCTTAAAACTTGTGCATATCTACCCTTCTCTCATGGTATTTTTAGCACATGTGAAGAAATTAAAACCTTAGAATGAACTTAAATCTTTACCCTTGATAACACCTTTTAGCTTAAGTAAATAAGTTCCCCAGTTTGAGTTTATCATCATAGCTGGTATGCTTAGTGACATTTCCGTGAACTCGATGGTTAGAAACGATATGGTCAAATTGTGTCTTGAGTATGTGGTTCTCTGCTAGGTTTGGTAATCATGTGTGTAGTAAGAAGAACATGTTCTCCTTGTTGGTATCCAAATTGATTCTCCCTTGCAAGCTAAGTAGCATCTAAGATTTAACAAGAAGCCTAGAGTCAAATAAATCATCATGTTTGTCATTTTGTAGCCGGGAGGCAATTCAAGCGACTTTTACCACTCATATGTTGGAGAAATGGATAGCACCATATAAAAGGATTTGATCTATCCTCACTATTTTAAGCCGTGCCTTTCGACTAGGGTGAGAGGACCTATTTTGTAACCTCTTTTGGTGAAGGAAGATGAAGATATCCTTTTTGCACAAATTTGAAAGGAAACCTTGAGAAAATATGATCAATGCACCACAATTTAACTCTCATGAGTTGTCACTTCTAAAGAATGGTGATATTTTATAAGAATTTTCCATGCGGAGTTGCGGATCAATTTATAACTTTGCTCCTTTTTATAAAAGGGAAAAAAACTTCAAAACATTCCATGACCCGCCATCCTGCTTGTAACTTGAAAAACTGCTACATGTCCATCTTCGGGGTCAAAGTAAGAATTTTTACCTGCCACTTCATATTTGTTGAATAGCCAATCAGATGCTATTGGGGCGCGGGGCCAATTTGGTATTTTTTACAAATGAGACAAAAGTGGTAAATTTCACCAAAAAGACCTGTCGAGCCACATCCAATCAGAAAGGACCACGTTTCCACAGATGTTGGGAAAAAATTTGGCGGGAAAACAAAACATGACTATAGAAAAATAGAAGGAAAGGAAAAAACTGAATTTATGCCCAAGTTACAAATTCTTTCACATGGACAGAGGAAGAAAACAAATTTTGGACTTAATGTGATCCTCGACCAAAGGAAAAGATAGATCATGGAAACCAAATGAAGGAAAGAGATTTCATGCATCAATACGGGAAGATAGAAAATATGAAAGCCACAGATTGAAGGATTTCGACAAAAGCAGGGCAAGATCAAATTGAGCACCAACATTGGCTCTGACTTGGGGATGGGCACTCCAGTGAGTGCCACAAGAACAAATAGAAGACCAAGTGCCAAACATAAACCATTGGGCAGCGAGTCACAAGCCAACCCTCCAAGAACAAATTGAGAAACCAACAAAAATAGCTGCGAAAGGGCCAAAATGAACAAAAATAGAAAAGCAAAAAAACATAATGAAACCAAAAGACTATACACTATATAATGGTGCATACCTCGATTCTGAGAAATCAATCAAGGAAATGTTTCAAATGCCTACCATTAACAGGAAATTCAAGAAATTCCCCATCTAGGTATTTTAAGAAGAAAGTATGTTCACCAATTCGAATGTTAATTAAATAAGGGCCCATCCACAATGCATCAAACTTTCCATGTTTTCCCTTATCCTCGTGCCTGCTATCCCATAATAGCACAAGATCTCCCACACTGAAAGCTCTTGGAGTCACCTTCTTATTAAACAACTTCTTCAATTTCTCTCTGAATTTTACATGCCTCTAATGGGATGCCCTTCTTTCTTCATCTAACTCAACAATATGATTGATGTGAGCATCATAGGGACTAACCTCTTGATCTTCCAGTTGTTGAAGAAATTGAAATGAAGACAATTGCATATGCAGGGGTAGCGAGCTTGAGTTCCATACACCAACTCAAATGGATTTTTCCTAGTAGCTTGTTTAATAGTGATTGATCAGCCCAAACAACAAAATTCAACTACTCACCCCACTTCCTTTTGTTTAACATTGTAGTTCTTCTAATTATCTTCAACATATTTTTATTGTTGGACTCTAGCTTGTCCATTTCCTTAGGGATTATAATTGGAAGCATATGTCAAATTGATCCCATATTCATGGCACATGGCCACTAAAGGTTTAGCCCTAGAAGCTCATGGAATTATC
>CM031240.1:9642585-9758240 GCA_018340775.1 Taxus wallichiana var. yunnanensis | reverse complement strand
AAGCTTACCACCTTCTTGATGCCTTCAAGGACCCCGACACCAATCAACAGCATCCTACACTTATAAATGCTATCTGCAATCTATTGTGGATCATTTGCTTCCTCAGCAAACATGACTATTATCCTCAGCCATCTCAGCTGTGTAGTCTTCTTCAATCTCAGAAGTCAGTCTACACCATGTATCTGAAGTTTAAATGTTTGTATGAATTGCCTTCAACTCATTCCATTCATTGATTTCCTTGGATCTTCACAGGTTCATCTATACAATTACAACATGTCTTAGGCTCAAACAAAAAGCCGGAAATCAGAGAACTAGAAGCAACACCATTTGTAGCCATTACTCTTCTTGTCTTGTTGACACATGATCACCCTAGGGAGTGACCATGTCTTGTGGTCACCGTAGGAAAATACTACGAGGAAGATAGGTTGCTCATGGTCACCCTAAGAAGTGATCATTTACAGTCACCCTCGCGAATGACCATGTCAACAATCATTTACTTGTGGTCATCCTGAGCAGTGACCATGTTAACAATCATTTGCTTATGGTCACCCTGAGAAGAGACGATGTCAACAATCATTTGCTAATGGTCACCTTGGAAGTGACCATGTCGACAATCATTTTCTAATGGTCACCTTGGAAGTCACCATCACGACAATCATTTGCTTATGGTCACCCTCATGAATGATCATGGTGTGACTGTTCTCTATTTCTGCATTGTTTCTCAAGAACCTGCATTTATGAGGTTGGAACGTGTCTCAAACACTTATTTAGTCTCATTAGCAGTTGATTGACTCAACCAACTGATATTGATGATGTACACAATCCAATTTCGGATCAATATCAGTTGAACGCATAAGACTATGTAGATCCCAATTCAATAAAGCAAGTACCCTTTGTCAAAGGAATTAGGAGTTTAGCACTAATGAAGTGTCTCTCTCTATGGTATCCAATTTTTCCAACTCCGAACTACTGAAATAAATCAATTATGTTGACCCACACAGTTTTGATTTCAGTTTACCATGCGTGTTTAGGGCTTACCCAGACAGCTTGACATATCAGTTCAGCAACAAGCACCACTACTTAGATCGCAATTAATAAAGGAAATATGTCTAGTCAAATGACAGGCATCTTTCACCATTACGTGCATCTTTGCCCACTACTCATTCTGTACAAAACCCAACTACTGCCGGCTAGCCCAATTAGTTCTCTGTTTAGTATGCCTTAGCACATCAGTTCAACACACAAGACTCCATACATCCCAGTTCAATGAAGCAAATATGTCTCTTCAAGAGACTTGGACATTGATCACCCGTGAAGTGTGTTATCTCTTAATAGCCAATCTGTGCAACCCACATGTATTGCCATAAATCAACCATGTCGACCTACCAAAATGGTTCAGCTTACTATGTCTGTTTAGGGTTTACCAATTGGCTTAGCATGTCAATTCAACACATGCCTACTAGATCACAATCCGATACAGAATATGTGTGGCTGCAAGAGTTGAGAAATTATAAAGTGCCTCCATGGCTGATACCCGCATTGTGCAATCCCCGACTGCTGCCTTAAATCAATTGTGTTGAACTGCTGAATTAGTTTTCAATTAATAATGTGTTTTTCAGGCTTAACCAATCAGGCTTTTATCTTAGCATATCAGTTCAACGTACAAAACTGCTTACATCTACATGCAATACAGAAAATATGTCTGGTTAAGAAACTTCAAAATTTATCACCCGTGAAGTACCTCTCAATACATTACACATTCTGTGTAATCGCCAACTACTGCCATAAATTAGCCATGTCCATTGTGGAACTACCCTATTAGTTCTCCATTTGTTATGCATTTTTAGGGCTAATCCAGATAGCTTAGTATATCGGTTCAGCACACAAGACTACTTAGATTCCATTCGATAGAGAAGTTTGGTAAAGACTCAAAGAGTTGAGCATTGGTGACCCATAAAGTTTCTTCTTCCCTAATGCCCATTTTGTTCGATCCACAACTACTTCCATAAATTAAACATTTCGACCTAGGTACCGTATTAATTTTCAGTTTACTATCTCTGTTTAGTGCTTACCCAATCAGCTTAGCATATTAATTGAACAAGAGACTATTTAGATCCCAAGTCAATAATGCAATTATACCTGGCTAGGAGACTTGGGGGTCTAATCGAGGAGTAAGTGCCTTCTTCCATGATATCTATTTTGTGATGTCCCCAACTACTGTCATTATTCAATCTTCAGTTTGCTATGTATGTTTAGGTCTTATCCAACTGGATTTAGGCCTGTCTCCATCAAGCTAAGGCACTCAAATGGAACAAGCAATGTAATGCGAATAGAGTCATTGTGGATGTGCGCATACCTGCCATCAGCCCTATGCTGCATTACAATGTTGATCATCAACGCCCTTGGATGATGGACTGACCTCAAATGTGCCCTTCTAACTTGTGCTACATTTTCCCACTTCATATACTGATCTGAAACTTGCCGGGACACCAAACTGGAGAATGGGGGCATTTCACCGAACTGTAAATTCAAGACAGCAGCATATAAATACAACATCAATATTCAAATCGTCAAACAGAAAACGTGGGCGAAATGTACTGCGAAGACACAATGTGATCATACCATGAGATTTTACCTTACTAGCTGCATGGTCAACAAGTTCAGGTTCTTTCCCTTCCGTGATACTGGTGGTTATATGATTTTGAGGTCGAAAACTTTTTCATAGCCTGAATTAATTACAGGCTTCAGAACTTCGATTTATTTCAGTTACTTCGGTCATATTCA
The DNA here is from genome assembly GCA_018340775.1 of Taxus wallichiana var. yunnanensis. NCBI lineage: Eukaryota > Viridiplantae > Streptophyta > Pinopsida > Cupressales > Taxaceae > Taxus > Taxus wallichiana. The sequence continues at coordinate 9,755,456 of CM031240.1, read as the reverse complement.
ACTTTACAAGTAGCAGATCCGAGTGTTGTTGTCTTCAATACCCGGTTTCCTCTTTGTAATCGTTGTGGTGTTCTATATTCTTCATTGTTTTATCAGGGAGAGTATTTAAAATGGGGGAAAGATTTTCCGACTCCTCACATGGTAGAATGCAGAATCAGCAAGTGGGGAGAACAAAAAGGCAAGAGAGTAAAAGGGCAACTAGGTTCAAACCTAAGTACTCAACAAGAGATCATGGTATCACTTTGAGGTACATATTGTAAAATTTTGAAATGAAGCTTACTCTTGTTTTGTTGACTTAAGGCTTTTGACACATTCCCTAGGAACATAATGCATCATAGAGCAGCTGTTCATAGACTTTATGAAAAGGTATGAGTCAAAATTAGAACTCAAACTAGTATCTCAAAAAGTTTCAGGAGTGATATTGGGGTTAAACAAGGATGCCCATTATCACCTACTTTATTTGGCCTATATATCAACAAACTTGAGGAATGGTTAAATATGCAGAGTGAAGATGGTGTTCGCCTAGGAGAGTATGTTGTAAGACTTCTCCTTTATGTTGATGATCTTATCTTGATTGTTAGGTCCGCTCAAGGCCTTCAAAAGCATTTATGTGTGCTTGAGCACTTTTGCAAAGAAGTGGGGATGCAAGTCAACACCAATAAGACCAAGATTATGATCTTCTCCAATAGAAAGAAAAGAACTCGGTATGATTTCTATTTCGATGGAAACATTTTAGAGGAAGTAACAGAGTATAAATATCTTGGGTTAGACTTTAATAACAAGCTCAGCTAGGATATTTGTAGCAAAAAGAGAACTTTAGGGGTGGAGAGTTTTTATGCTTTCCAAAACAAATGCAGAGAGGTAGAATTATGGGATTAGAAAACTATGCAGAATTTGTTTGGGCTTTTAGTGACTCTATGGTGCTTTACGGATGTGAGGTTTGGGCTAGCAACATTTCAAACTCAAGATGGAAACAATTTGAGAGGATTCAAAAAAGCATGATTACTAGCAAGTTCAAATTAAAGATCTCGGTCCCATATGAGATTCTTCTAGCTGAAACAGGGGTTGTACCTCTAGAAGCTATTGTTATGGTTCGTCTCATAACATATTTAAAAATATCAAGCAAATGGAAGGTAGTAGATGGCCTAAGGTTGTCCTCAATGAGTTTTTGGAGAAAAGAAAGAAGTCATGGATGAATCAAAACAACAAATGGCTTTAAAATGGAACATTTACTTGAATGCATGTCCTAATAATAGTCAAGAGATAAAAACTTTTGTTATAGATAAATTCTGCCAAGTTATGTGGGGAAAGTTGTTAGGGAGAAAGAAGAGGTATTATTTGGAGGAATTTAACTCTACACGTGATCATCAACAAAAGGCTTTTATAGGGGATAATATCTCGTGGAAAGCAAAGATCTTCATAGCTCAATTAAGAACTAATTCACATCATTTTCGATGTGAAACAGAAGATGAAAAAGACCTAAAGAGGCATGGGAAGAGAGAATCATGTGTCTTTTGCACGTCTAGTGCAGTGGAATCAGAGAAACATTTCATGTTGGAATGTAATGCTTATAACGACATTAGGGCCCGGTTGCAAAGACGGTTGCTCTTCGCCTCCTTTCGAGATATTTTCAACGAGAATATGGTTGAAAAAACAAGGGAGTTGATCATCAAACTCACCAACAGGAGATTTGAATGCCAAAAAGATCTTTAGCAAGATTTGTTGTCCCATAGGCTATCTTTGGTAGCCTCGTGAACAATAAAAAAAAATCTTCTTCTTTCACGCTACACTCATAGTATTTTAATTTTATAAAAAAATTGAAAAACTCCTTGTAGGATTTGTGATTGGAGAAGGGCATTATTGGGAATGTGTGTGCACACAAAATCCCAATCCCGATACTTGAACAACATTTCGCATTGGAAATATCTAATAATAATTGATTTAATGAAAGCTAAAATTTTGAACATCCAAGTTTAAAAAGTTGTTTATTCATAAATTATTGGTGGATTAGGTCAACATCTCACTATTTTTAAGTGCACGATAAAAATTAATTGGTAATTTCATTTACTACAAAAAGAAATGTATAAGTACATCATATTAATTAACAAACCCATCATATCCATTTGTTGATTTGACTATTTCGTTATCCAATACTTCTCTTTCCATATTCCAACATTGTTTGTTCAACAACCAAATTTTTCATATCCAAATTTTAATGCATACATGCACAATAAAACCATACCATCTTGTCAAGATTCAAATTCATCCATTAAAAAAACCAAAAAAATGTAAACGTGAAGGTAAAAAATAAATGTGAATATCAAATCAAATAATTGTAGCCACAAGATCATCCCAAAATTATTTTCAACCTTTGATTAAAAAGACCCTCCACCTTGATCCATGTCTTCCATTTTGATTGGATACTTATTCTTTATGTTGGTAATATATATTCACTTGTTTTCCTAGATTTGGTTACTGTTGATTTTGTATCAGGAGATACTTCTATTAAGTTCTAAAGGGTGCATGGTTACTCTTGATTTTGTATGAAGAGATACTTCTATTAAGTTTTGAAGGGTGCGTGTTTTTATCGAAATTACATGTTAGTTTTCATATCTACCGCTTATAATTTCAAATTTCCCTTTATATACAACTTTTGGATGCACATTCTTCATGAATGTAACGTTTGTAGTCTAGAATACATCTTTCTTTTTTTATTTTGGAAATGTTTTTTTTATAATCTACTTATTCATAGGGTATATTCATAGGGTAACATTAACTAAAACATAACTTTACCCTATCTTTCTTCTTCTTTCTTCATAGATCTAGTATGGGCTACAAGTTGTGTATTGGTGGGGATTTCATATTACTGTGAGACATCGACTGGAATGGCTCACATATTGCTTATATTGTCATATTTCTTTAAGTGGAGTGAGTCATGGAAAATTGCGTACTTGTTTCTACGTCTACTGTAACGATGGGGTCATTTTATTTCTATCATAAAATACTTGTTAAGGGAGGGTTTGTTTTTGTTTTTTGACATGGCTTCCAGGGAAGTTCCTACAAAATACTTGGCTCTATATAGGATACATAATACAAGTTCAAAAGCGTGATATGAGAGGAAAATTGTTCAAAAAATTGTGGATATAAGATGGAAAACTCACATATGGATTGAAATGGCTGCATCGCTATGTCCTCAATTACAGAGAAGGAATGGAATGACATGGAAAGGATCCTTACATAGAAAAGAGGCAATAGAAAACAATAATGAATGTAAGCAAGATTTGATAAAAATAGTAACACATACAAGCAAGAGTTGGATGAGTCATGTGGACAGTGTAAATGTAGTCTAAGGAACATCAATTGGTGGGTAAACATGAATTCCATCCTTATCTCCCATGTGCACTAGACTCCACAAAACAAATCTCATTTCCATCTTTTATTTTGTTATTAATTTTCAACCACCATCGTGTTGCGTGAACCATTTTTGGTCTCCACTAGTAATAGAGTTTTTTTGACATAACTTTGATGATGATATGGAAGCAAGTAATATTAAAATATAATTACAAAAAATATAAGATAGAAAATTGTTTATTTCCATGTAGATGTAAATTTGGCAATCCTCCATGGCATGGAGTTCGCCCTATGGACCCCTAAACTTCGGTGTTCACATATTGGCCCTTATCCCCTAATGTTGTCATTTAATTTCATGTATGATATTGCCATCACCATAAAGTCTTTTCACAAGTCAACCTCAATATTGTGTTAGCCATTAAATTTCTCAATCGAGTAAAATATCTACCATTTCCCATGTCATAATTATTGCATGTCTCGGCTATGGCTATTGTGGGCCTCCGACGTCAAAAATAGTAGGTTGTTGATTGTTGTGAATTTATTTAATGTTGTTGGGAATTTGCATTGTTTTATCGCAATAAATATAAAGTGCCATTATTTTTAGGCCTACATTTAGTTTGTATTTATTAATTTTCTTAAGGTAAATATTTTTTATTAGACAAATTTGGCCTTTATATTTACATCTCTCGATGTAGTTGGAGCTAAGTATACTCGTTATGTCGCATAAGCAAGTTTGAAAGTTTGTTTCTAAGGTCTACCACAAAGTATGTTTGATAACATTAATAAGAATCTTAATATTTATCTACAAATACTAGATTGTGATAAAAATTGTGCTTGGTTGGAGTGATATGAATTTGTCACTTATTTTTTGGGTCATATGTCTCAAAGCAGGGTACTAAGAATGCTTTTAGCCTTGATCTTTCCTATTTCATGAAGATGTACTTATTAAAAGACTAAGAATTTTCACCTATGCGAGTCATCCATATTAGATGAAGCATGACAATTTTTGCCCTCCGTAAAGACTTTCTCTTGGATGCACAACGAAAGTCGGGAGGAGGATGTAATGCTATAATGGAAAGTTAGAGAAATTCATAGGGAACAATATGAATTTTAACATGTAGACATTGTTATCCAAAATACCCCTCGGTTATTTTTTATAACGTGCATTGTTATTTTGGACTTAGGAAGGGAAAATTCATGAAATGGAAGCAATTTCAATGTTCCAAGGCACTCCTCCATTACAAGGCCCTACTTCCCAACACTTAGCCAAAAATTATTTTTTAGACATCTTGAAAATTGTCTAAGTATCGAACAATTTCAATGTTTTGGTTTATCGGGTTTCATTTGCATCAAAGCATGGCGGGGCAAAAACATGTTTTATGCCAATTGTTTTTCACCTCTAAAACCTGACAATTTCATTTGTTTCAGATTTTCGGGTTCTTCCTACATCGGAACATGTCGACTCAAACACATGTCTCATGTCATGTGTTTTCCGCCCCGATTCCCAACTTGCCTTGTTTCAAGTTTTCCAACTTGTAAAACATCGAGCTAATTATACTTTATTTGAGTTTTTGGGACTTGCTTGCATCGAAACATGTCGACCTAATTACATGTTTCATGTTATATGTTTCCTACTTATGAAACTCGATGGTCTTGATGCTTGAGTTTTCATGTTCCTTCGACATCGAACATCATGACACATTTGCATGTCATATGTTACTTGTTTTCCGATCCGAAATCCCGTTTTATTTGTGTTAGGTTTTCAGGGGTCAACTACATCAACGCATGTCAAAGATGCCTCATGTTATTCATCCTCCGATTCCCAAAAAGCGCGTCTTCTTGTGTCGGACTTTACAAGGTGCTCAACATGTGCATTTCCCAAACTACTTATTTCAGGTTTCTCATGGTGCATAGTAGGGCCGAAATTCCAATGGTCTTGATCCTTTGTGTCATATTTCGGGGATGTTTGGCATGGTGTGGACCCGATAGAGGCTTGATTTAGCAGTTCAACCACTCGCATTTATTGAAGTATGACACCCTGAAGTTCAAACGACCATAACTTTTGCCCTGTAACTCCAAATTTCATAAACTTGGACTCATTGGAAAGGTCTCATCATGTACTACACAATTAAATTTGATGAGGTTAGGTGGGTGAAAAATGGGAAATATATTCCTAACATTAAAAGTATTCGGGTAGCTCAACTACCAAATTTGATGAGGTATGGTGCTTGTTAGTCTCCTATAAGAAAAGTATCATTGGGAATGGTATTGATAGGGAGCCCATGCCTATTTTCATATATTCAATGCATGTTATTGGTGGTTGAAAGTGGAAATTTGAGTTTCCCTCTCTTTTCCCTCCTCTCTCTTTCCCATTTTCTATATATTGTAAAATGATGCCCATTTGTAAAGGTTGGACCCTCTTAAAATACAAGGGCATCATTTCAAGTGTTGCACAAATGTTCTCAAGTTGCAGGCCTTAGATTTGGATTTTGAAATATTTTTGTGCCTTCTTCCTTCATTATAATGATCGTGCATCTCTTTGAAGCAATAAAATTCATGTTTTGTGGCTATTATTTGCCATAACTTGTGTTTATTACATTATATTGCCTCTTCATTTACTTGTAGGTATATTGTGCATGTTTATTCTCCTCTTGCAAGGTTTATTTCTATTTTGTTCCATGGGAATGAGAGTTTTAATGTTATGTTGGATCGTGGCACTCATGTCCTGCTCTCTCCTCCTTATCCCCCTCTTATTTCCACTCATCCGAGAGTGTCTCTCCCCTTCTTTCTGGTGTTATCACCTCCCTTTAGTATAAGATTTCATTTTAATGCATCTCCTTCTCACCCCGATCCTTGGAATCATAAAGTAGAGTTAGATAGTTACATTTCTTTCTTTAGGAGTAATTTAACATTAGGAATAGGTAGAGGAACCAACCTTCTCTGGAGGTTTGTCTCAAGTAGCAATTCCCACAACTTGGAGACAATCCCATGTTACCCAAAAACATTGATTACTCATTCATTCATTCATGACAAATCAAAGGGTGTTGTTTTTTGGTGATAACAGGATCGAAGGAAACACACCAAGACAAGCAAGATGGTACCTTAAGGAGAAAGTAGGAGATCAAAGGAAACACACCAAGACAAACAAGATGGTACTTGAAGGAGAAAGTAGGAGAGTTATTCCCACAACTCCTCCTTGACCAAGATTTTTGGGATAAAAATCTTCCAAAATGGTATGATCCATAGAGATCAAGAAAATCAATCTACTTCATCGAATCTAACTAGAGGAAACTTAGTCTCATTTAGTAACATGGCTTCAAACAAAATATTTCTTGTATGGTGATGATTTAGATGTACTAAGTCAAGGCACATTGCCCAAAATTTATAGAATGAGCATAAACCTAATGTGGGTTATACTAAGAGAGCGGGAAATATGATCAGAAACATAAGAGACACGATATCGAGTAAAATTTTTCATCGTCTAAAAAGAATATTGTGCTCCATATAACATATATGAAGATTTCATGAGGTTCATCTGTCATAATCTATCAAAGCACTTATAAACACACAACTATATATATATATATATATATATATATATATATGAAAACATTTTAAAAAATAAGGGGTGAAGCAAGATTAGAAGGAGTTATGCAAAAAGAAAAAACTATAGAATTTGGTAATAGACTCTAGGGAAAAAGAAATTGCAGGCATCGGTAACAACCTAAAAGTGTATGAGGATCGAGGATGACAAAAGGGGTATCGATGGAAGAAAATATCAATACATAAGGAAACATGACCAAATAATGAACACAAAATAGAACAATAAAAAATAGAAAGAAAATGTAGCTTATTTTGAGGAGTAAGAAGTGGCGTGTCTTACGAAATGGTAAAAATGATATAATCTTATAGCTACTAGATAAATTAACATAATTATGCAAATATTGAAATAAACATGAAAAAATACAATGTGTAGAAACGGGAAAAGAAAACCAAAAACAATGTGTTCAAGAATGAAAAGAGATGGAAAAAGGAAGTATTGCTAGATGTGAAGCTAGACAACCTAGAATTAAGGGATGGTTTGCTAGATCTAGGTGCAAAGATCAACTTGATGTTGTAGAGCACTTGAGAGACTTTAGAAAAATTATCACTTGATCAATAACCTACGATAAAGATTTAGTAGACGATGCTCGCAACTCTCAACTAAGAGTCTTGGTGGGAGGAAAAGTAGATTTCATGGGAATTGAGAAAAAAAGATTTTGAAGTTGTTGATATCTACAAAAATCACATGTCCTACTTAATAATCCAGATTTAGAACGGTTTATAGATTCGTAATGGAGTATTTGGCTTAACAGAGGAGGAGATCATTTTAAGAAAATGGGATGATAACACACCTACCCTTGAAAATGGGGATGGTGATTTAAATATCCTAAGTAGGTTAGAAATCTAAAGAGTAATGTTCAATCATATATTATGAATAAATACATCGACGTTCGGATTTAACAGAACATGTAAGTGTAATAAACAAACATTATTTGATTAGGCATATGCCCAAACATAGTAATACATGAGAAGATAGATTGGCTAGCTTTTTGGATGTCTCGCAGACGATCTACATTTGGAATTAGGGCAAATAAACTATGATGGGTTGAACTTGTTGTGTTTCGATTCTAGACCACGAAACCTTGTTAGACACTAGCACCAGGCTTAGACATGGATACTAGGCACTATTGTCTTATGTGGTGCTACTTTTAAGCTTCTCATAAAATTGGGTTACTTCATCTCTAATCGTAGATCCTTCCTGCACTTTTGTTCTTTCAAAATCTTCATGCATACACAAGGTAGTGATCAAAACCTTTACTACTATTCCACTAGCACTTCAAGCACATGATTAGATTAAAAAAGTGTTTTGTGTGTGGCGAGTTGGAATGCCCTTGGTGTCCAACCCCGTGTTGATTCTAACCATGCACTACACTACATTTCCCAAATGAGGTGCTCAAACACCATGAAGTTTTCCTAGTGCTCATGCAATTGTGAATACAATATAAAAACTATACCCTATGTATTCCCTCGTGCCTCAACATAAATAATGGGCATAGATATAGATATTGGGAATTAATCAAATTACTCATGTAAGGTTATTAGATGTGCGAGAATATTAAGTGGGTGAGACATATTAGTGTGGTTGTTAATGTAGAAGTTAGTGAGTGTGTGTATTGTACATGAGTTGTGATATCAACTCACTATTAGATGTGTGAGAATAAACAGGACGTGTGAGAAAATGTAGGGATTGTATGATTAGAATATGATCAAGCCAACTCCATGAAATAAAGAGATATCAAACCTACGAGATACATAATGTTCTCATATGAATAAAATAACGAGAATTTATTATATTAATATTTTTGTAAGCTCTACCAAAAATCTTATATTTACTCCTTATTATTTACATTAATAATGATCGATCTAATTATTCATATTAATAATTATTAATATATTCATATGAAACATTTTCCACAACATATGATCCCCCACAATATATAGCCCTAACACAAACATACACCCAAAAAGATTTTATTTTATACAATGTGAGAAGGAAACACCCATGTCAAACTTTCCATTTGAACTCTAAATAAAGATCCGTCATTGCTTGTTCTTAATCAGTGTGGCTAAATCTTCATTGCTTGTTTATTAGATCCTTCATAAAAACCTTCCACATTTCAAAACTTAAACAAAAAAAAAAAAAAATTATGAGAAGCACGTAAAATAAAAAGATACGTTTTGTTTATCAAATCCCCTAACTAAAGCAGTAAGCCAATACGAGATTTTTCTCGTGAAACAACATTGTGGAAAATGAGTGCATATTATGTAAGATTTAAATGTTTATTACGTTATAAAAATCGATTAATGCGCAAGGTTCTATGGTGTAGTGGTTAGCACTCTGGACTTTGAATCCAACTGACTGGGTTCGACTCCAGGTAGGACCTTTTGAGTCAATTTTATGCTTTTATGGTCGTATGATGCATGCGAGGGAACTTCATCATGGCTTTTCCATGGGATCACCCTGACCTTGAATCCATTTATTCTCTAATGAATGTAAAAATTAATATGTATGTAAGTATTGTTTGTATTTGCCAAACTTATGTGACAATGGTTACATTGATAGAGTGATCATGAAGCGACTTAAAACATGTTATATTGAGATGTTTTAAACTTATGTATTTAAAAACCTAAAAGAAAATATTAAATATCATTTTTATTTATTTTTGGTTAATGGAGGTCTTTGTGAAACTGAATACAAGTATACAACGGTTGAAGATATGTATAAAAGTTTGGAGGGGGTGGTTCATGGTACGAAGATGTATATTTTTACTTTCTATGTTGTTTGATGGCAAGGGTTGATAATGATAATATGTAGATAGGTGTATTTGCCATGTGTTATTTATTTATTTTTGATTGAACACACTTTTATATTGATATAATCAAGAAAAATACATTGGTTTTCACATCAAAAAAATGGGTGGAGAAGTCACACCCCAGAATGCATCACACCTGGCACACACATGCCACAAGAAACAAAAACCAAACGAACAAACAACAAGTCACAACAATGACAACTAAGCAACAACAACAAACATGGTGGATGGAGGAGGAGGAGGAGGAGGAGGAGAAGGCGGCTTGTGCGAAGCATCACCTTAACTGTTGTAGGGGATCGGGGAAGTCGGAGCAGGATCCCACCCATTTCCCTGCTTGAGGGTCGGAGCATCTGTCGGTGGGAGAGATAGCAGAGCGGATGTGGAAATTTATTTGGGGAACACCTGTTTGGAACCGTAAGTCGAGAAGAAGAAGAAGGCCAACCACAACAACCACCATCGTGTCGGCCGGGAGGGAGGAGCCCCCGGCGAGATCCGTCGCCATCCTAAGAGTGGGGAGGATCCCCCATCATGTAATCGCTAAGCCATTGGAAAACAACATCGGCCTCCTACAGGGGGTGGGGGGTCGGGGGTGGATTACACTGAGCCTGGCACGTTGTGTTTGTCGAGCACCTCGGCCACGAGATCAAGACAAGGGGGGAGGAGATTGTTGTCGCGACAAAGAAGGACGACACGATGAAAATAGAATTCGGCTAACCAAGCAAGGGGTACTAACCCAATGGACGAGAAGATCCTCGTAGATATTCCACCTCAAGCGGACTTTCTTCGCCTGGACTTGGATCTGAAGCAAAACATGAGCAATAATTCTAGTTTTAGCATACACAGAAAACTCCATGCTAAGAGAAGTTTGATTAAAAATAGAATCATTTCTAATCTTCCAAATTTCAAACAAAATTTTTGCACAAAAGATTTGCCAAAATTTGTTGAATTTTGTAGGAAGCAAGGTCGAGTCCCCTAGTAAGACAATTTTCTAGATGAAGGGTTCAGGGTGGAGAAGGTTGGAAGAGGGAGTGAATCCACTTCCAAGTAGACTACACAAGCACAATACCGAGAATAAATGCATAATAGACTCGGAGTTGTTGAAAAACAGGACACAATGGATCATAAATTGTAGACACAAATATTGCACATTAGACAATATTTAGCCCTGAATTATACTACTATTTAGAAGGTTTTCAAGTGTACAAAGTACTAATTAATCCCACCTTTTGACCACCTTTTTCTTATCTTTTCTCGATACCTAGCAGCCCATTTCATGACCTTTTGACATTCTAGCCTGAAATCAAGGCACCCCAGCTTGTACTGGGGTGCCCTGGTCCCATTCCAGGTGCCCGGTCTATACACAACCTCTTCCACTTCTTTTTGGGTCACTTCTAGTTGTTGGTCATCCTTATCTTCTTCTCAGTCGGCCTTGTCGGGATTAATTACAAAATTAAGCTTGAGAGCCCTATAAATATAAAGTTATAAGACCATAATAAGGGTCCTAGGTCATTGCATCTTATCACTACTATCACTCCATCTAGGGTTGCATCCATTGCATCACTTGCATCCACATAGTGTCATGCATTCAAGCTAGGAGATCTGCATCACACACACTTCATAGGGGAGGGATTCCATTCTATTCCATTGCACACGTCTATTGCGATTGACATGAGAGCACCTAGGGCACGACATGCACACACACACAAGAACTACATTAGGGTTTGTAATGTAGTGCAACGCTCAGTGATAAGTCCACTAGCTTGGCGGCTGAGGTCAATCCGACCCATTCATATGCATCTTTTTTTTTCTAGGGTTTGATACTTCTCCTTGCATTATGGGTCATTCTCTAGTTCATTCGACGAATCCAAATACAATGAGATGGGAAGTACTCAGAGACATTTAACGACCTTACCAGATTCAGATTATAAGGATTTGCAGTGTTCCAAGCGCCAGATTGTAGACCAGGCGCCCTAGGGCACCCCAAGACACTCCCCAGTGCACATGTCATCTCGACAATCCAGACTCGCCCTTCACAAGGTCCTTGAGGGTTCGTCTACACTTCAGATTCTATTTCCAGATCCACGACACTGTGTGATAGTCTCTCTGTTATCAGTGAGTCTTCTCCTTACTCTTCTCTTGCACATTAGGGTTTTATTTCATCTAGAATAGTTTATTTACATTTATTTCATACTGCTTTAGTTCATTTACAACATTTTAGTCCTCCTAACTAGATTAACATTAATACCCTAGATATCCCCTTAGGTCATCTAGGTAAATTCCATATTTTTGTTAATCATTTTGGTGAACCCAAGAGGACATTCTTGGCCACCTACTTCGTCATAAACTCATTGATCTACCATCTAATCACCACTATCCACCACCTCAACCAATCCACTATCATGATCCATTGTTTTGCCGCTACCACCGCATTTGAGGGCATCATATTGACTCTTGCCACACATTGAACCATATTATTAGAGAGATCCAACAGTTAGGTCTCCTTTCATTTGACACACGCCCTTCTTCTACACTACACTCTGCTCACCCATTTTCCCACATCGTAGGGGAAAACTCGCCCTACCCACATATCATCTCAACACCAACCCCTAATATCGCATTCCCTATCTCCCCTGCGTGTTTCGCACTAGAATCTTCGTCGTTAGGTCGTCCTTCACGCGCATATCAATTCCACTCGCCCACCCCACCCATCTCTACTATATCCCCGCTGGTAGATCGTGGCCCTCCATTCGCATCATCTCAAGCACCAATCGAAGGACCTTTGTCCTTCGACCTTCTCGGTTAATTTATCTTTTTAGCATGCAGGGGGGTACATCACATTATATTCTTCTCCCCCCTCTAATAGTCTCGGATACCTATACAATCTGCCATTACATATTTTTCTCCAGGTCATCATCCTTTCTCTCTCTCATGTTGTTGCACCCTTGTTACCCGATGACATACCCCAGTGCTTCGGTTCACACTAGACTATTGAGGGATTACCATTACACTGAACCCCACACACTGCACTATAGGACCTATACATTTACATTCCATCATCCTACATTATATCTCCATAGCATACACTACACTAGTCATCATTATATATGAGCCTCATTTGCATTCCATCCTCTCATTCTACATTTACGCTAGGTCATGTTGTATATGAGTCTAGCTTTATCTTTTACCATCACATACTATACCTACACCTATCATCGTATCTCCCACACTACATATACATCCTACACACCCACATTGCATTCATACATCTTACCTATTCTACATGCTACACTAGATTTCCTTATACTTGGGTCTAGTTTTATCTATCATCAGTACACATTCTATTTCTACCTACCCACATATTCCATTACATTCCATACCCACTACACACTCTACATTACATTTCCTACACTATACATTCACATACCTGGTCGTCTACACTCTGTTGCATTGTCTTCTACATTTTGAGCTCCTCACCCTATGACACACTTTAGTTCCTTGGTCCATACTGATTGCCGAGGGTTTACCAATCAAATGGACCTTACCTACATGTGACATGTCATCATACCACATTCCTTGAACTAGTGATTGATGCTCTAGGCTATATCATCACCCACACGCATCATCACATACCATAGTGGTATACACCTTAGGTTAAATCACCACTCTTTTCATCACTTCTACATCATCCTATTACATCTTATCATCTGTTATTCTCTTCTCCTCTTACATTTTCTCAATTCCAAATTATTCCATTACATCATCACACATTCCATCATCACGTAGTGGTATACACCTTAGGTTAAATCACCACTCCCTTCATCCATTCTACATTATCCTCTTACATCCTATCATCACATATTCTATTATCCTATTCTCTCATCATTCTATTACATCATCATTTATCCTACTCATCACTTAGTGGTATACGCTTTAGGCTAAATCACCACCCTTTCCTTATTCATCATGTAGTGGTCTACGCTTAGTGCTAAAATCACCACCTTCCATTACCCACCACCTACTCATATATGCTTCATACGCCCTCATCACCCATCTCATAGTGACATACACTATAGGCTAAATCGTCACCTTCTTCTTCCATCATGTAGTGATATACACTTAGGGATAAATCATCACTCACCCATTCAACAAGTCATGGTATACACTTAGGCTATAGGGTCCACGCACATCTTTCTATATATCTCATTCACATACACTCATTCTATAGTGATATATGCTTAGGGCTAAATCATCACTCCTCTGATCAACACTACACTCGACCCGGTTCCCAGTACACACTCTCATTTACTTGTTCATTCTTGATCTTTGAGGGGGAAAACAAAATGAACCTCATTGCATACATTCCATTCACTCGGGGGCACAATTCTCCCATCATTCCATTTTGCATTCCACTCCATCCATCCACAACATACTACATTGTCTTGGTAGCATTTACTTTTACATACTAGTGTTTTTCATGTTCACTTTATTCTACATATTAGACTACTTTCTTATATATCATTATCATACACACATGTGCACTCACGCCTTTATCTAAAGTGATTGCAGATACATGACTCTACACGTGACATGGATACTCACCTTCTACCCTTCCTATTGGTCGTTGGGGCATCCACATTCATCTTATCCAAGTGTTATTGTTTCATTTTGTACTTAGCATCTTTTACTACTTGCTTCTACACGCTTTGACATATTGGTTATCACTCTAACATGCTAATGGGTGTTCTATGTGCAAACACTTGTTTTGTAGGACTACATGTTTCCATGATTACATGTTTTTTTATTTACCTACATTGTTTGCCATTATTTGCGGGTTTTACCCTTTGCTTGTGTGCACACTTGATTGTTGTTTACGGCCATGATGGCCTTGCATGTCTTGCAACATCATGAGTGATGTCCCATGTTTGAAACCCGCTTTGTGTGGTTTGTTTGTTTCTTACGTGTTTACACTACTTTGCTTGGTAGTTTTTACATTGTTTGCATATTTTACACTTGTCTTATTTTACATGCATGTGTTCGGACTAACAGTTGCATTGTCTAGCCATCCCCTTTTTGTGTGCACCTTGGTATCTACCAAGCATTTCCCTTTCCCCTGGGGAAAAGTTCTACAGGTTAGAGTGTGGTGGTCTTCTTTTGGGGCTGCATTCTCCTTCCAGGGTCATCGCATGTGCCCCCAAGAAGGGGGCATCATTGAGGTTTCTACTAACACAACGTATCTACACCAATTCACACACAATGAGTGAGTTCAGACCAATCTACAAACTCCATACATAGTGGCCTTAACAAGACATGGTGTCCTTTGGAAATTCTATGGAGTAGTTACAGGCTCAGGGGTTACAGTGGGTGTGCCTCTCTACAATTCTCCATCCAGTGGTGTTGGATCACCCAAAAACCATGACAATACAAATATCTCTTCCAACATTTCAGCAGAAGTGGTTAAAGGTTGGAGGATACAACATGGTTCCTCCCTATACTTCTTTAACCAAGGGTGGCGTGAGATCACCCGAAAAACTCATGACACTATAGGATATCCTTCTACACCCTTTTTCTCGACATGGATCAGGTGCACATGTTCCATTTTTCCATTTACACTTTCTATTCTAGCGTATTTTACATTTGTGTATTTTTACACAACATTTTTACATACATACATATTTGACTACTTGATCATTTTCTCCTTGCGCAGTCCTCCATATGAGAAACAAGCAGTCAAATTGGGGTAACAACAACAACAACGATGGTACTTGCCATACTAACCATGTAGGTACACTACACACAACAACATCTATACATGCATTCCACCCTAGGTTCACTCTCATCACTTTTTATACACATTTTTCATCTTTATAATCCACGCTCCTCCACATTTTTCTTTTTATTACAAAGTGTGAATGACTTGAGATTTCCGAGACCACTTAGGATATGACATACACATTAGAAAATAGAACTGGTCTTATACTACTATTTAGAAGGTTCTCGTAACCTTTTGGCCACCCTAGTTTTTATCTTATCTTCAGGGCGCCTGGCCAGGGCTTTTGCGAGTTATTGGTGCCCTTCAGTGTCGGGGATTACACCTGTACTACAACGCATTTGGTGATAATTCCACTAGCCGCCAGGCACTCTCTTGGGGCACCCCGAGGTGCGGGTGAGTTCATCTGACAACCTTTTGGGTCATCAGTTATATATCTTTCATTTTTCTAGCTTGAGGCCCTATAAATATAAAGATACATAAAAGGGTCCTAGGTCTTGCATCTTATCACATTCACATATAGGGATGTCATTCTCTTGCATCCACATAGTGTCATCATTAATGAATCTAGAGGATTCCATTCTATTCCATGCACACATGCTACTTACATTTCTATAGAAGTACTCACGAATGACAGAGACATAGGATATGACATGACCTTATCAGTGGTCCGTAATGATGGTGATAATTCCACTAGCTTGGCGGGTGAGTTTCATATATATCTTTCATTTTTCTAGGGTTTGATACTTCTCCTTACATTCTGAGTCATTCTGTTCATCTAATGCAGTGACATAAGAGAAGTATTGAGAGACTAGAATGCCAAGGATTTCAGTGTTCCAGCGGAGACCCCAGTACACTCCAGGTGCATGTGTCATCTAGAAAGTCTAGACATGCCCTTCACAAGGTCCCTGAGGGTTTGTCTACACTTCCAATTCTATTTCTAGACCCGTAACACCGTGTGAGAGTCTCTTGTTATTATTTGAGTCTTCTCCTTACTCTTCTCTTGCACATTAGGGTTTTATTTCATCTAGAATAGTTTATTTACATTTATTCCATACTATTTTAGTTCATTTACAACGTTTTATTCCTCCTCCTTGACCCCTACCCTAGAGTAGATGGGGGATCCCAAGTAGTTTGATTTCATGCTTAAAAATCCTAAGACTTTTAATCCATGGAACCATAACAAAGGGAACATTGAGAAAATTAATAACAAGAGACCACCATAAAGAGTGTGAATTGATGGAAAGCCCGGTTCTGAAACCATCCCCCACCCAAATAAGGTGAGGTTTGACTAGCTCCCATGCCTTCCAGATACTCTTCATAACAAATGTTCCTCCAATTTTAACTGGCATGGGGAGAGCAACAAGCTTTGTAGACCCAAGTTTTTCCAGGCTTGTTTTCCAAAAGGGGATCCTTAACAGATATAGTGACAAAGCCAAGCCTCAGAGCTTTCCAAACCCCGATAATCCACTTGACACTTAGAGCAATGCCTTGCAGCCGAATGTCAATAAGCCCTAAGCCACCAACCTCTTTAGGAGAGCAACAAATGTCCCAAGCCACTATGTGGAAGCCTTTGTGCCCATGTGTGTTGGCCCATAAAAATCTCTAAGTAACTTCTCCAACTTAGCATATGAAGCCTTAGGGCACCTAATAGGAGGAGTAGTAGACATGAGTAGTAACTAACACCTTAGAGAAAATCTGAAACTTACTAGCAAGAGAGAGAGGCTTGGTAATCCAATAAGAAATATTTTGCTCAACTCGTTGGACAACATAAGACCAAAGAGTAGCAAGAGTAACCTGGAAAGCAAATGGGATGCCAAGAAACTTGAATTGAACCCGGGTTGAATCCACTGCCAAGAAAATCCTTCCAACCATGGAGGTATGGGATCCATAGACTGTCTATAGCATTGAGTCTTTTTCCATTGAATGGAGGAACCTAAAGCCAAGCAAAAGATATCTAGGCAATGCAAAATGTTGGTCAAATTTTCTTCATTCTCAGTTAAGGTTAAAAAGAATCCCTATCCAAATTTATTATTCTATACTTCAAACAAATTATAGCTATTAATTTTAATTTTCCAAACGATCCAATGGTTAGGGCATCTTGGTGGCTATCGATGAGGGTTTGACAACTATGCCTACTCCACAATATAGACACTTAATGATATGAATATGGAATTTTTTTAGTCACAAACCTTTATTTTAAATGAAATAGTATTATTATTTTAAATTAAAAATAGTACATAATATTTATAAAGAAAATACGAGCAATAGGGGATTACGTCCAGAGTCTTAACACTCCGTGTCAAGAAGGATTTTAATTAAAACCAAAAATCCATAGTAAACAAATGCATAGATGACCAATTACAAATTCAAAGAAACACACACACACACACACTCATGCGCACACATACACACTCAAAGTAGCTAACACCAATAGCCCAATGATAGGACACACGATCTCAACGGTCTAGTTCACCCCAACCCCATCCGACAAATCATCTCTCTGGGGATGGGCTCCTAACCGGCGCCCGACATTGTTTTCATCTTTTGTTGTCTCTATTGTATTTATATTTACAAATCATCACTTAGGCTACCCTTAGGATGTTTCCTTTCCTATATGGGAGTTCTCAATCCCAAATATCACTTCCGCGGGCACATTAAGACTATCAAGCTTCTATTTCAGTTTTACTCTAAGGCTCAATGAATGTGGAATTGGATTCATCATTTCTTTAAAACCCTTTTTATATAGAGCATTTTGTCTAGCAGAACATTCTCATAGGGGATTAAGCCAATCTTCCTCTAAGATTCACATAGGTTTGACATACTTTCAAATTGGAAATTATCTTCTTTATCCGGAAATAAAGAAATGCAATTATTTTTATTAACTCCTTGATAGACATTATGTCATGTCCCCTTTTTAAATAAAGTATAATAAATTAATAATATAACTTAAGTGTCGAATGTAACCTTATAAAAGACATTTATGTTTTTTATTATAAAAAGTAACTTTTGATAAAGTTTTATTATTATAAAAAGTTACTTTTGGATAAAACAATATGAACGCATTTAAATAGAAAAGGAAAAGTTGCTTTTGGGACTCTTTCATCGTGGAACGTGACATGAAAAGTTATAAAAGAAGAGTGTGGGGGTCATTTGAGAGGATCTTTTGCCATAATATCATTTTAGATTGGGTGTTTGAGCTACTGCTTCAACATTTCTGCAATTTGAGGACGGAAACCCTCCATTGCAACAAGGTTAGAGGATGAAAACCCTCCTAATCTATAGATTTGAGGATGAAAACCCTCCAAATCTTTAGAGGTGACTCCATTACAGGGGTTACATTTTTGCTTCTATTAAAAATCTTCATTTTTCAGACCTAATTTAGTAGCTAGGGAAAACGTCAAGGCAATTTTAGAATTTGACAACTATGGCACACCTTTAAGGCAATTTTATGAATTTCTATAGCTAGGGTAGCCACCAATCAATTGGGAACTTATTTGGGTGGGTTATTGGAGAATTTTAGAGCCTTTCCAAGGCTAGGCAAACGCCTTAAGGAGCTAGATAACCCCTTTGGAAGTAATTACAACTACAATATGAGGTGTAATGGGTGTTAGGGTTTGCATCAAGTCATGATCTGCCCTAGGGCATCATTTGCAACTAGTTAGAGTCATTCATTTTCTATATTTTTATATGTACACTCATTTGTAATTTTTATTTATTTCCAATTTGAAAATTAAAAAAATCAGTTTTCGGATTTAAATTTGATTTTCCATCAAATCCACATATCTAGAGTATTTTCCAATGTTCTCCAACACAAGGGTAATTTTTTTGTGTTAATTTGGTATTAAAAGGTGAAAAACTAGTTTGTTGTCATTTTCTCATGCAAGTATATTGAAGGAAAATCAGATTATTACTTTTTGTCATAAGGATTTCAAGTAAAACCCAAAATTTTATAGATATGTCATATAAGGGATATTACACATTATTTTTTTGCATTTAACAAACCATGGTGATCTCTAACATTCTTATGCAAATTTGAACAAAGTGGCTCTGGAGGTCATTCATTTCCAAACCCTCTTGAATCATTGATAAATACTCCTTGCATTGTTACTCTAGTGCCTCCCTCGTCACCCTTTAGAGATAAACCTCAAGTAAGGGGATTGTCGAAAAAACTACTCTTGCCACCACTCTCACATTCATATTGGTTGGTATTTTGTTTAAAAGCTTTTACATCCTTTAACACAATATGGTGGGTCATTCTCCCAAGTAGAAAAATTCCCATGACCGAGTTTGAAACTTTCTCCTCACATGGCTTTGCAAAATGGCACTTTCCTCATTCTCTCATTATTACAATTCCTAGAGAAATCTAATTGTAAGTATCTAATTTTAAAGTCTTCAATACACTTGTTTCCTCGAAAATTCAATATATAACATTAAATGTGTATAGATTTTTAAATTAAAATTCTAATTATATCAAAACATTAGTCGAAATATTCCACAACTAACTAAACACCCATCAACCCTACACACAATTTGAGGTAAAAATATGCTCATCAACAAAGATAAATTTAAACTTGAAGTTATATTTGAAAACTAATATTGTATTTTTATCCGATTAAAAACTAACATTATATTACTCTATAAACAATCAATTTTGATATGGGGACACTAAAAATAATAATATTATTACTTTGATGTGGGGGTATTTATCAGTCATAAAATTATATTGTCTAGAGTATTTGTGTCTTTGTCGATTATTACTAATTCAAATTAAGTTTTTATTAACATATTTATTTATTTTCTACATGTTCCATGCTATGTCTTCCTTAATTTCTCTCTCCTATATTTATCTCATTTCCCTAGAACTATATTAATATGGACCTATCCCCCACAACCGAAAGTGTACAATTCAAAGGGATTTTGTTGTGTTGGCACTTATGACCTTCTTTTAGATGTCTAAGGGTCGAAAAACTTTTGTGCTAGTTATCACACTCTTATTTAGTTACTTGCATGCCAATATGAACCTAATTTGAATTCAAAAAGTGTGTGTGTGTGTGTGTGCTTGTGTGTATTTAGGGTACGAATTAATGATTAAGACATGTAGAGATACATGCAATTCAAGAAAGCTTCATTGTGAATTTAAAGCATTTAGAATATGAACACATCTAAAACATTTATCTATTTATCAAGCATTCAATTTAGCATGAAACATCTTATAATGTAAATATTACATTATATTAGATGTCTAGATGAATTACTACATTTATAATTTTCCCGATGTTTTTGATATTGTACACAATTGAGGGACTTGATAAATATCAAGAAATTTACACTAGTCCACCTCTAGCCCTAAAACAAGGATTTTTCTAATTCACTATACATACCTAGCAATTCTATTAGGGTTTGGATGAAGACAATCCATTTCCTAGAGATCAACAAGGGAATTAAAAAATAACAATAGAAAAATGCTAATTGAATACAAAATTGGTAATCAATGCCCTTTTTGGAGATTAAATACCAAATATGGTATATATCCAAGCGATCAAATACCAAAACAATACAATATATGTTTTAAGTTTCCTATCTCAATAAAGCATTGCTTTAGTATTTGATCACTTTGTAACTACCACATTTAGTATTTTATCTCCAAAAGGAGGTGTAATTACCGATTTTTTTCAGATGTATATCTAATTAGCCTTTTTGCACTAGTGAAATCTTAAATAGGTTTTAAACTTATATACACCATTTTAAAGCTAGAAAATATTTCCATTTGATTTTTTTATTACTATAGATAAGATACAACTTGTTATATCAACTATATACTAATATAGATTGTAGACCACAGTTTTTGGCACCCCTCGGTGACCTACCCACACAACTCATATCCATATATCAAACACTATACCTAAGTCCTAAATCTCATTCTACCCCCATAACATCCATTTACTCCCATAAATAGTCATTTATCCCTCCTAAACCTCCTAAACCACTTAAAGCTATTTTAGCCTAGTAAGGCCAAAACCTCCACAACCTCCCAACCTCCTCAACATACTCCTACTCATCTTAATTTCATCCTTAACCCGAAACTCACCATTTTGGAAGTGGTTTCAACCACTTTCAAGTGAGTTTCCCCACTTTTGGGATTACTAGCAATTCTAACTAATCACCGACGATTCTTATAAATTCACCAAATTTCTTGGATGAGGATATTCAAAACTCTGCACATTGTATCATCATTATGTCATTTTGGAAACTCAAACGACATCATTCACGACATTTTCAAAGCACCTCATGAAACAACAACAAGTCCTGGAGAATCCAAAAATGGCGTAAGGTCTCTACAACATTTATCGTTTACATTCTACATCAAAGACAAGGTATTATCACTTCTTTACATTCCTTGTTTATTTACACATATTTTCAAAAGACAATCAAATCATTTGTTCATGACCAAATCTACACTTTATTCAAAACTAGCAAATCACATAGAATCACAAGTGATTCCTCAAGTGATTCCCTCCAATCACCAAATGACCACACCGAATTGCCAACGATTCCTACTCTTTATCCCTTCAGTCACATATCCTCTATTTTAATCCATTTTACAATATATTTTCTATTAATCTTTGTGTTTCAAAGTGTCTTTTATTTGTAGATGACCGTTCTAGGTGAATCGGACCCAATCAAGAACATTTACGACTTCCCCGATCATCTCCCAACCCTTTGCTTGGGATCAATAGGACATCACACAAGATTTGACCCTCTATGTCATCGTCCTGACACCAAATCTAGATGACATTGAGGATCAATTGGAGATCATTCGAGAAAAACAAGATGCCATCAAGTAAGATTGGATCAAGTACTTTGAGGAGCTTAACCTTTCGCAGACCTTTCCGGGCCATTTATTATGCAGAACACAATCTTCCTATCCCCATGGAAGATTGATTTATGCTGTCATTTCATCATCTAAATATCACAATTCTAGTCGATTGTGTACTTAATTATTTATCACTAATTGTCTAAAACGAGTTGATACCTGTCAAAGGAATCCATTTGGTTCATAGGATTGGACTTTTCAAAGCAACTCATCATATTGTTATCTAACATCTATCTTGTCAAGTTATCTATTTGTGTGTAGGTTTCCTTATTTTTTAGAAGATGGAGCCTCTCGCTCATGTTTGCACCCATATATCTCGACATTTTTTAACGCAAGTATCGTTAAAACCTATTATTTTTTGAGTTTTGGTGATTTTTTCCATGTAATAAAAGTGAATCAAAATCTACCATAAACATAGATATCTTAAATATATTTATTTGAAAAAAACCTAGAGATAAATTTTGACACACTTGTTGTAGATTTTTCATCTATCACATTAGTTAACAATTTTATAATATACTTTATGAATTTTACATGGATTAGTAATCATCCAACTTGATTTAGTTGAATCACTACATCATGTTCGAGAAAAATATTTATGGGAAAAAATGGGCTCCAAACACCACCTTATTTCCCAATATATTATGATTTTTCAATCACCTTCTCTAAACACAAAAACATAATTCTCATATGATGGTCAAATAAACTTCAAAATATAAGGTCTAAACTACCATGTGTCCTCTATTAGAGAAGCATTTCCCTCTGCAAATTTTGGGGGAGTAGGGATAAGTTCAAGAGGTTCTTCTTCTAATTTCAAGATTTTGAAATCTTATGGGGAGTAAATAGGATCAACTTTGGATTCAAGTAAGATGAAGAATATGGAATGAGATACAATCCCCTCTTGTGGCGCAAATGGGGGAAGATCATTATACATGCAAGAAACCTAAAATTACCTCATCATTTTCAAGTATAATCTATGGCAATGAGCTCATATTTGTTTTCTACGTAAAGGAGTATTGTTACATTTGGCATTTTTTGCACTAAGGGTTCGAATCTCATGGATACAACAAATTTGGTTTCCATTAAACCTACATTTGGGAAAATCAAGAAGAAAAATAAGCCATATAGTCAACCGGTTGATTTATCTCTCTAGGGATAACTTCGATGGAGATAAAGTCAAAGTCTTTTCTTATCTCACATACAATAGCCTTGTAAATCTAGATGTGTTCCGCTTTGGTCTCATAAAATTTGGAGACTTGATTGACTACCAATCATGCGAGTATCCTAAGATCCCTTAATATTCTTAACTTCCATTCTTTTGGTGATAATGAGGCCAAGAAACAAGGTTTCATATTCCACCCAATTATTGGTGCACTAAAACTCCAATTTAAAACCAAAGGACATGATCTTACCTTTAGGAGAGGTTAAGATCACCCTACACCTACACCATATCAAAACTTGGCTCCATCATAGTGGAGTGTTTGTATGCACCCAAAATTGCACAATTCTACATTGGTGGAACTGTAAAAATCCCATATGATGATAGATTTCTTTTCCAGAACACTTGATGAGGTCCGGATGCCATTTCCTTGTTAGTAGCATTCCTATGTGACTTGTTATTCATTATTTTTCAGTTCCTTAGTTTTTCTTGCTTTCAAAAATGCTTTTCACCCCTTTTCCTTAGTGTTTTCTTCTTTAGTTATGCAAACACTTTGTGGCGATTGTGTAACCGCCATGCCCGCACAAACCAATGGTTCCATGCAATTTAATCCGAGACTCCAAACTACATGTTTTGAACATGTGTTGTAAGATTCGAGTGTTTTTCTTACTCATTTATTGATCATTTCCCATGATTTCAAACTTGTTGGATATGAATGGAACTCCTCTTCCTTCCTCACTATTTTTAGAATATTGATTACCTCTCTTGTGGATGCTTTGACATTTCTTGGTTGCTAAGTGTGTTGTACTTATTCCTATTATTTTCTATAAAAACAAAGCTTTTCCCAAAGCATTGGTTAGAGATTATTGATTTTGATTGCACCATTACTATGTTGAAATCTTACCAAAGTAAGTACAAAAAAATCAGATCATTTCTTTGTTGCTCCATTACCTACATTTGAGACCAACCAACCTACAACCAGTCTACTCTAGCATCCTCACAATTTCTACTCAACCAACCAACACTGCTGCCTAGACTAATTGGACTCATCTCTAGAAATGAAGTTGAGGGGATAAAGAGAATCAACACCATTCTTGGGAATCGTTTGGGGATGTTATTTTCATTTTCTTCTACGATAAGAAATAATATAACTTGCTTTAAATTGGTAGAATTCATAGTTTTTCATTTCTTGTAAGAAGGATTATCCCTTTGGTTCGGGAAAGGAATTGGAGGATGTTATTTTAATTTTCTTCAAAGCTTTTAATCTAGAATCAATATTTTTCGTTAAATTAATAGAAGTAATATAACTTGTTTTAAAGGGGTAGAATTCATAGTTTTTCATTTCTTGTAAGAAGCTTCCATTGATACTTCCTTCTCGGATTATCCTTTGGATTTTCCACAAAGAAAGGAAGTTTCTTGGAGGAGGTTCATGTGCATAAATTTATTTATTTCTTTGTTTTAGAATACACATGTGGTTATAAATGGGAGGGACCCAACGACTTCAAAAGTCTTATCTCGCTGCTACTTAGATCTCTTGATAGGAGTATGTCTACCCATGAGGAGTAGCGTGTTGTTTGTAGGAGCCCCAATCGAGGAGATTTCATTTTCTTTATCAATTAGATTTATGTGCATACAAACAATCTTGATGTGACAAAATTCTTCCCTACTTATCCCTCTTTGGAAATGTGGCTTTCCAAAGGAAAGTGATTCAACAAATATTGAAATTTGTCAAATGATAATTTTAGAGTCACATGCATCCACTGATAGATAAGCAATGAAGTACATATTTGACCTAAGAAATAAGAAAATGGAAATTTGAGACCCTAAGTGTAAGAGATGGAATAAGAGACTAATTGATTTCACAAGAATCTCTAAGATGTACTCGAGATAGAAAATTGATGAAACAGAGGGAAAAATGTCACAAATGAGCCCAAAAATTACTCTGTGAGAATCTGGGCTTGAATCTAGTTTGTTGCCCTTTCTCTACCCTCGGGATTGGGGTGCCTGGAATGGTTCAGTCGGGTGCTTGGGCACCTCACGTACAAATAGTTTGGAGACCTCTCATAGGTGCATGTGATGTGAAAATGACCTAAAATTTATTTATTTTGTGTCTCTTCAATGTCGCTAACCCTTGCTACTTGTGCTCGTAGGTCAGTTGGAAGATTGTCAAGTTCACTCTATCGTAACTCCGCAAAGAGAAAGAGCACCTGCAAAACCCCAAAACACATCAAGTCATAAAAAGAAGATGTAAATTTTTTACAAGTGTAATTTCACAAAGAGATGGGGAAGTCGAGTTCGTGTGACTTTGGGGACTTGATGGTCACCCGATAGAGTGAACTTACGATCGAGTGTTGCACTACATCTCAAACTTCATGTAGGTCTATGTGTATATGTGAAGAATCGTGCCCTAGGTGGCTTTTATGAAAGATACACTTCATAGTGAACAAGTAGCTAGATGTAACAATGTAAGTAGATGTATGGATGTCAAAATTAACTTCCCCTCCTATGCATGTATGCAAACATGTAGTCCCTTATCCCTTGAATGAAGCTAACCTTGATGTTTCTTTGATGCTCTTGAAGTGCCTTTGGATGCAACCTTAGGTGATAATAGTAGATGCTTAGAGCTTGGTCATTTATTATGGTCACATAGCTTTGTATTTATATGATTCCCTTGGTTGAATTTTGCAATTAACAACTAAAAGTTCGACCCATAAGAAAACAAGATGCCCAAAATATAAAATAGGCCCAAAAGGCAGTGTAATACGAGTAAGATACAAAGAGGTTGGGGTGCCTAGAGGGGACAAGGGCACCTAGTGCACCGATTCAGCGGGAAAAGACCACAAATGCCTGGGACATGGCACCAAAGTGTCCAAGGTGATACAAGATGAAATAGCGAAACATCGAAATCGAGTGAGTGATTGCTAGAAGGGAATAAGAGGCCAAGAAGAAGATATGAACAAAGACAAAAAGGCCAAAGATAGTTGTCAATTGCTAGTTTTCTCACTTTGGAATCATATGAATAGTAGTATGTGACTAAAACCTCAAAAAAATGTACTCAAGTGCGTGATTTAGTGTTTACATTTGCCCCCACTTTATGTTGTTGAGTGAATACTTGATAACATAAAGTAGATAAGAGATGTGTACCTGATAATCATGTAGATCGATGGTGAAATGTTCCGAGGAGATAAGAAAAAGCATGGAGTGATAAAAATGAAGCGTGGAAGCTAGAGAAGAGGAAGTGACCCTAGGGGTGAAAGCGTATGTGTTATGTCACATTGTACATGTTGTCATTATCGCTTGATGTGTTTAATGATGTGAATGATGCTTCCCATAAGGATGTAAATGTAATAGAGAAGAGAAAAAGAGTATTCAAATATGTGTTTGTGCAAAATTTGATCCAAATATGTAAAAAGCGTGTAAAAATGTGAAAAAGAAGAAAAAGGAACATGTGCAACTAATCCGTGATGAGTAAGAAGGATAGAAAGTGTCCTCAAACACTGTAGAAGAATGAGCCCTAGGTTTTTGGGTGATCTTGCGCAAGAATGAGATGAAATATGAAACATTTTTGGGAGATATCACACCAAGTGTTAGTAGTTTTTTGGGTGATCTCATGCCATGATATAAGAAGTGTTAGGGAGAAATGTCTATTGTTATTCTCCAACCCTATCTACTTCCCAATGATTTATACACCACCTAAATGGTGTGATACTACTTTGTTTAAGTTCAATCTAGTTCGATTCAATGTGAAATAGAAAAAAGGAAAAAAAATGCATGTTGATTGTTGGAGGACCCATAAGGATGTAAATGTAATGAGTGCATGTTATGTGAAAACTCCATCTCGTACTAATCCGTGATGAGTGTGAACCGTGTTGATATGAGAAAAATGTTTTGCGCCGATCCTTGGTCATAAGTACTCTAGGAAGGGTTCAAGGGAAACCCAGATACTCATGATTTATTGTATCTCTGGTGCGATACTACTTTGTTTAAGTTCAATCTAGTTGATTCAATGTGAAATAGAGAAAAAAGGAAAAAATGCATGTTTTGGAAGACCTAAGTGAAAATCCTCTGTAGGTTATTGTTGATATGAGAAAAATGTTTTCACCTTTGCTCCTTGGTCATAAGTACCCGGGAAGGGTCAAGGAACCTAGATACTCATGACGGGTGTTAGGTCTCTTATGTTTAAGAAGTCAAATTTTGTGTTTATATACCGTGTAGGCAATGGGTTGAATCTTTGACTCTTTCACCAATGTATACCCCCTCGGTTGGGGTGTATGTGATGTTGTTATGAGGATACATCCTAAAGGAGGACAAGACGTTGATCTAAAACCGATACCTTGGGGGGAGGGAATGTGAATGGTGGAAACCAAGGCACATGCAAACAAAGTGGCTAGAAACATGTGTTATTGCAAACAAGACAAATACGCACATAGAAGACAAAGTGTAATCTAACAAGAAAGAAGACAATGAAGACCACAAAAAGCGGGTTTCAAATATGGCACATCACTCACAATGTCGTAAGGCAATCAAGGCTGAAGCATCCAACAACATACAAGTAATGAATAAGCAAGACATAGGGCAAAACTCGCAAACAATATCATACAATAGAAGACAAAACAAGAAAAGTGTTAGAAAACCATGGTAGAAAATAGTTCCGCAAAGAAAATGTTGCACATGAAGCACCCATTAGCATGTTAGAAAGATAAAAATTATGTCAAGACATGTATATATCGATAGAGTAGTGTGCTAGTAAGAATATGAAGTAGTATAAAATGAAATAATAACACTTGTAGTGTGTACAAAAGTAGATGCCCCAGGAGCCACTATGGGACTAGTAAGAGGTATAATGCCAAGCATCCGTGTTGTGTTTAAATATCTGTGTAAAGCCTATATTCACAACTAGAAGGCAAGTGCATGTGCATGTGTATATGATAAAGATAATGACATACATAGTATCTGTCTAACATAGTAAGTAAATTGTAACATGCAAGTATAAGCAAACAAGAGTAAGTGTAACCAAGATATGTAGTATGTTATGAGTGTAAATGGAATAGAATGAAAATTGAGTGTGATAGGAGTAATGTACCCCCTAAGTGAGTGTGAATTAGTATGTATGCGATGAGGTTCATTTATAAAAGACCCCTCAACAATCAAGAATGAACCATAGAACAAGAGTGTGTCATTAGGAAATGGTTTGAATATGTGTGCTAGAAATATATGGTTAATGAAGTATAAAGTGTAGAGTGAGTGAATGTGATGAGGTTCATTTTAGATTTAGACCCTCAATAGTTGAGTATGAACTGTGGAACTAGAGTGCATCATCGGGTAGTGTGATGTGTGAGAATGTGATGCTAGAGAGATGTGTCGTGAATGTGTAGAGTGTGAAATGTGTAGTGTGTGAGGTTCATTTCAGATTGAGACCCTCAGCAGTCAAGTATGAACCATGGAACTAGAGTGCATCATCATGTGGTGTGTTATGTGAGAATGTGATGTTAGAAAGATGTGTCATGTATTCATAAAGTGTGAAATGTGTAGTGTGTGAGGTTCATGTGTGTATTATGCCATCAATAGTCAAGTGTGAATCGTAGCACGAGAGTGCGTCATAGGGTAATGATGATACAAGCTCCGTGTATCAAGATGTGTATGATGCAGGAGGAAGAATAGATGTGAAGCACGAAGTGTGACGGTAAAAATGTGAGACACCGATAATGGTAGAAGGGGGGAAGTAAGTATGATTCCACCCAAGTGTATGATGATGAAAATGATCAAGTAACGTTATCTAAGAGATCATAATTGCCATGGTCAAAGTCTAATGGAGATGCATCAGATGCCTAGTAAGTAATAGTATGTGGTTGATCAAGTAAGGAGCCATTGTGGTGCAGATTGTACATGCCCATTGCATACTCTTCATTAGTGAAAGGCGGTAGTGAGCAACCATGTGCATACCAAGTGAGTGAGATTTTGTGAATAGACAAGAAATGAATCATTGCAAATAAAACTACAATGGAAGGCCATGGGGAATGAAATGTTGATATGATCAGGATCTAAAGTACCACCAATGTAGTCAAGCTAAGACTGCCCAAGAGTAAGTGGAGAAATGTGAGAGGTGAGTGTAACAAATACTGATAAATGGAAGACGCGAAGACCATAAGCAACAATGATATGAACATATCCATGATAGAGATGAGGTGAATGAGGCAAAAGAGAGGATATCATCAGTGTAAATATGACCCGAGTCAAACCATTATATTCACAAATAGTGTCAGAGAAAGTGGGATCGAATGGAATGTGTGGCCAATAAGCATTATTCATGAAAAAAGTACATGTGAAAGGAGGGATCACAGATGCAAGTTGCTCATGAGAAGGTAATGAAGGTGGTATGACGTCCGATATATGGATAGATCCCGATAAGCACCATAACATTAGTAGAAGGAGGGGTGATACTAAAGTGGATGGATTAACATCTAATGCACAAACGGTTCCCTCGAATGGAGGTAAGTTGTTTGGATAGTCCGTGGGTCACGGATCAACAACAAAATGCATAGTGGTAGAATTTGGAATAGGTAATGCAATGGTTGGATCTAGACAACAATACTAAAATAGGTTACTATCAAGTAGGAATTGTATATTCAAATCCCTCATGTAAAAATTTAACGCACCAATGAACTATATAAGGAATTGCTTGTATTTTGTGAATCCATGGCCTACCGAGTAACCAATTATATGGAACAGGCTATCAATAACAAAGAATACTATAAGAACCATTTTTGGCCCAAATGTGATAGGTAAAATAATAGTGCCCATGCATGGATGCGTAGTAGAATCATATGCCCAAAGAGAAATAAAAGATGAGCTAAGATTGGCTAAGGAAAGGCCTATATTCGAATGAATGATAAAGGAAAAAGATTGAGCTCATATCCATTATCAAATAAAGTTTGCTTAACACCCAAGTTGTTGATGCATACTCATATATATAGAGGAGGATCATTGTCATAAACAGAAATATTGTCAACTATAGTAGATGGAAAAGTAATCTATTGAGAAAATGCATCTACAAATGTCTGATAAACAATGTCCAGATGAGTAGTAGAAGGAATACAAGTATTAGCCAAGAGAGTAATGATTTTAGCATGACAATTAGGATTGGCTAGCAAGAAATCATGAATAGAAATATCCATGATGAGAGAATCCTAAGAAAAATGTGAGAAGTGATGAAATTAGGATCAAAGAGTGCTTAAATGAGATAGGTTCACCAAATGATTTAATAAATATTGAAATTTGTGAAATCCTAATTGTAGAGTCACATGCAATAGATAAGCAATGAAATATAGATTTGACCTAAGCAATAAGAAAATGGAAATTTGAGACCCTAAGTGCAAGAGATGGAATAAGAGACTTAGCTGATTTCACAATAATATTGAAGATGTACTGAGCTAGAAAATTAATCAAACACGAGGGCAAAATGTCATAACCATGTCTATAAAATTATAGAATTATCGGAAATGTTGGGACTGAGATGCTTGGAATGGCTTAGGGAGCCTATGTATTGGAGACCTCTGTTAGGTGGCTATTACTGTGAAAATGATTAGAAATTTATTTCTTTTATGTCACTTCAATGTTGCTAACCCTTGCCGATTGTTGATCGTAGGTCACCGGAAGATCATCGAGTTCACTCAGAAACTGTAAAGAGAAAGAGCGCATGTAAAACCCCAAAACACACCAAATCCTAAAAAAAGAAACATGCAAATGGGGAGTCAGACTGATCCCAATGGTCACCTGACAAAGTGAACTTACGACCGAGCACTGCACTACATCTCAAACTCCATGTAGCTTTGCATGTGTGTGTGAAGAATCGTGCCCTAGATGGCTCTTTCAGGCAAGATGCACTTAATGATGAGACCAAATTAAGTCTCATTCCTTACACCAAATAACATTATTATTTCTCTTATAAAGTGGATTTAGATGTAGTCTTAATAACAATATAACTTATTTAAGATTAAATGTAGAATATATGTTATCTATCTTTGAAAATTCCATTGCAATCTGGATGTTTGCATTTCCTAATATTTCTTGTAAGTTGGAATGCGGTATTGTGTATTAACAGGTCATTTGATTTCTTGAATGGAAGCAATGCCTTTTTTTTGAATTCAAATTGTTCAAGATTTGCTTTTGTCAATGGAAGTAACATGTCATTTACGTTGTGGATCATATATTATTTCGGAGTTGTATATACTTGCATATGAAAGTTTTTTTACAAAATGGAAGATTCAAAAATAGTCGGTAAGTCTCTTTATTAGCAGGTCTTTGTAGTTGTGTCTCCATAGCTTTGAGCAGCTCCTTAATCGAATCAGAACTGCAGGTCATGATTGCAAAGAGTTTGTAGTAAAGTTTGATGTAATTTTTTTTCATAAATTTCAATTGCGATAATTTTTTTTGGAAAAAATACTTACTGCGTTAGAGTAGAAGAATAGGAAAGGGAGTGGCATTGTGAATGGATATGGAGATTTTGTAGTCTTGTTTCCTCTTCCTTTCTTTTGAAGAGGTGGCGAGGAAAGGGACATTCTGGAGTAGCGTTCGAATGAGAAGGGTGGTGAGATGCGAAGGTCTTTTAAGGAGGGGACTCTGGACATTACGGTGGATGTAAGTCATGGTCGTTCTGCGAGAACCTATATTGATAGTTGCTTTATGTAAAGTAAGGCCTTGAGATTTGTGGATTGTTAATGCCTAGGCCATTTTTAAAGGAAGTTGTCTGCAATTTCCTCTAGATATTGGGGGTATGGGGACATGGGTGGGGAAATGTGGATTCCAGGGAGGGCCGATGTATTTGTTGAAGTCGATTACAAAAAAGTGGAAGACTTGGAGGGGGCGATGAGGGGGTGTAGACAATTTCAACAATGGTGCCAATGGAGCCGTTGATAAGGCCGAATTCAACCCATAAATTTGAGGTGAGCATGACCTTTTTTTTTTACAGAGGACAATAGTTGGTTTGAGTTTCTCTTCGTCATGTTCTTTTGAGTAGTTGCATTTGGTCTCTTAAACATGGAGCATGTAATTGGAGCATTCAGGATTTTAGCATGATGAGGTTGTGTTGATCGACAAGGTCATTTGTTGCAAACAAATGTGGAGATAGAAGGAAAGGTGCAATGTTAATAGTGGATATTTGGGATTTTGTCCACCGGATAAGTTTTTTCCAGTCTTGGAGCAGTGGGATATCATCTTTGATATTGAGTAGTTATTGTCAGAAAGAAATTTGGGCATGATTTGAATCTTGTTGCCTAAAGATTGTTGTAAGTGTGAAACATTTTGTGAAGCTATACAAAAGGTTTGTTCCGTAAGAGTGACCTACATAGAGTGGAACATCATTAATGAGGTGTAGTTGGGTGAGGTCACCAATGAGAATGATGGATCTATTGCCAAAAGTGGTTGATTTGAAGTGGGGGAAGGCCTTGCGAAGACAAAAGTTGATTTTTGCTAGGAGTGTGGGCCCTATGAAGCTCATCTCACAATGAGAATGTAATGAAAATGTTGCAGGGATTGTTGGAGAGTGGAAAGCGACATGCCTTCAAGTGGCTTTATTTCCTTGATTGGAATGCACAATGCGGTGTGTATTGTTGATGTGGAAATGTTGAATGTGGTGACTACTGTAGTGCAAGGACGAGGAGAGGAGATGGTTGTTGTGGGCATGCGGAGCACAATGTGGAGTGGATATTTTTATTAGAAAATATTTTCCTGTGCCTGTAGTACCTCTGTATAATAATTTTTAGAGGGGGTAATTTAATTCGTTTCTTGTAATGGTTGAGTATAGTATTAAAAGCCGGTGTTGTTCTGGCGATAACGGTGTTGTGGTGGATGTGGTTTTTTTTTTGGAAAGGGATAGTTGTATTGTTATTGCATACATTGATGAAAGTGTGGGCAACATCATGCAGGGAAAGTGGAATGCTATTGTCAATCCAATTGTGATGCAGGTCAAAGTCTCGAAGGCCTAGGATGTTGAACTTGTCAAGGCTTATGAAATTAGTTGGATGTAATTGGGATAAAATTTCCCATTCAACTTGCAATGGAGTGAGCCATAAGATTTCGAATCAAAAGTGGAGTCGTCGGAGGAAAACAATTCATTTGATATGGCGATGCGTTTGACATGCCAAGGATGATAAAAGCCTTTTAGTAATAGCCAATTAGAAATGACTTGGTCAGGTGTGATTCCAATGTTTGCGGGGATGCTGTGAAAAGGTTTGTAAAGGAGGAGTTCACTCCAACAGAAAGATTTCAAAGGAAGGGGAATGATTGTTGGGGATGGAATAAAATCTAGGGAAGATGAGCACAATAGTATAGGTTGATCATTGCTTCCATTTTACACCTGCTTGTAGCTTGTTGTGAGACCAGCTTTTGGCTGCTTCAATAAGTGTAATTGATTCCATATGGCTAGGGTGTTTCATGTATACATCGATGAAATTTCTCCATTGGCTCGTAGAGTTTGGATGATTTGTGTTGGAGATGCGATGCAAAAGTTTCTTTTCAACATTCAGGGAAATAAAGGATTACAAGTATGTGACATATTTCTTGGGCACTCATGTCATGATTAACAAAACTATCTCGTAAGCATTTTTGGAAGGCCACCCACCGGATACTAGGGATCTATTGTCAAAGATATTCTTGAGAGCATTTGGTGGTACGATTTGAGCACCAATCGCTTTGGAAGCATATTTAGCAATATACTTAAGGACTGCATGCTTAGAGAGTATAAGTGACAATCAACATTAACTCACCAAATGGACATCATGGCGGGGTTGTGGATGTTCAATCTGTCATCATTTTTGGCCGGCATGTATTGGAATTTGCACGTGTCATTAACTGCTAGTGATGACTGTTCAAGTAGTTCCCAAGGTGCTTTATACCTGCATTCCATGCCATTTTGTTTTTTTCATAGGCATGTACGTTTGGTGCATTTGGTATGCCTTTGCACTCGATTTAGAATTTCTTCTAAGTCTAAAAGAGGGTTAGTTGCCAATATTTCTGATGTCTTTAGCAAGCAGGGATCATCTTGGAGTGGACGGTGAATGTATTCGACTCAGTATGAAATTGAATGAGGATTCCATATGGAAACAAGCTTGTCGAAGTACTCTCTAACTTGGCTGACATCAGACGTGTTGTTCTAGTTAATTGTCTCCACATTTGGGGATTTGGAAGCCAAAGGAACCCATGGATGTGTGTAGAGCCTCTATGTTGCCATTCATACTGAAAAGAAATGAATAAGTAGGAGGAAGGTTTGTATTGCCATTTAAATGTGGAAATAGATGAACGAGTATGAGGAAGGTTTGTGGAAGAGGAAATAAAGAAACAAACATTTTTTTACCTATACTAATAGTCTGTTGTTCCTAAGTATTTTTACAAGACCTCTTCACAGAGTACTATGAATCTTTGGTGTAAGTATGTTGAAACCCGATGAGGGTTGGAGACAATGTTATGGTTTATCCATTGTTGTGCTTCGTGGGTATCTATAGGGCTAGTGTCGGGCATGACATTATGGAGTCTAGACATTTAGTGTCAAGAAAACTTAAAGTGAAGAACAAAGTTAGTGTTCCGAGTTGTTCAATCATATATGAAACTTCACCTTTGCTTTCAAACCGAGAAAGACCTAGTTCCACAAAGGCTTGTGCCAAACCGCATAAGATTTTGCGGGAGTGTATCATTTGGATTATCCTAAAGGCGTTGCCTTAGTTCACCTATAATTGTTGGAATGTTGTGAAGGATATTCTATTTCATGAAGATAGATGTTATTGCTTGGCTATGATGACGCATGATGAGGTTGAACAAAAATATCTCGAACTGGAGTGCCCTCTAAAGTGGTTGTCAAAGTATCAAAGTAGGTGCAGTGCATATTCGTGAAGTTGGACCTCTTTCATGTGAGGTTGTTTAAACATGGCTGAACTTGTGGGAAATAAAGTTGGGAATGCCATTGAAAACAAGCCTTTTGTGTTGTATTCATTAATGGGGAAAGGCCGATTTTAGGCCAAGGCAAAGACAATGGCAATTCATTTCTTTGAAGTAAGCAAGAACCGTTGAATCTCTTCCTCTTCAATACCTGAATTAGGGAAAGCCAGTGACAAAGGATGATGGAAGGGATTAACTATTGGGTGTTGTAAATTCCTTAGGATTAGATATAAAGGGAATGTGCTCTTGATGGGGGAAAGGATAATTTTAGTGGCAAATATTTGTAGTATGGCAAATATTCCATTTTTGAAAATTTTGAAAAGGTGAATTTTCTGGCGCAGGTCAGTGACCTGTTCACCTAAAAATTACAATTTAATTTTTTTAGGTCGGCTTCGCCTACCCTTGAAACTATCCCCTATATAATCCTAGATTATTCACCAGGTAGAACACTACTAGCTCACTCATACCACATGGGGGCATATGTATTATCAAGTACAATAAACACGTGATAGGAGGGTGGAGGCTACAGATGTGCGACAGGAGGGTGGAGGCTATAAATAAGTGATAGAGAGTTTGTTGACGCACAACAAGGAGAGTTTGTTGACACACACAATAGAGAGGGCGGAGATGTAGATACGTGACAAAGAGTTTTTGACGCATGACAGAAGATTTATTATCGCATGACCATAGGGTGGAGGCTACAGATTTGATAGAAGATTTGTTGTCGCGTCAACAAGGTTGTTTGTCACGCATCAATGAACCTCACTAACGCACGCCAACAACCTTGCACGACACGCGCTGTCGGTGAGGTTCGTTGACACGCGACAAAAACCTTGCTAACGCTCGACACAAAGATTTTGTTGTCCTCTCAGATGTTTAGTGTCGCACGCGTCGGCGAGGTTCATTAACGCGCGTCAAAACCTTTGTTGACATGTGACAAAAATCTCCCATCACGCGTCTGCATCCACCTTCTCATCACACCACTTAAAAATCGGTGAAAATTTTGTCATCGACACTTAATAAAATTGCCTCGCGAAATCGGTTCCAAGGATATTCACCATGTATTTTCCACCTCTGATTTCTAAGAGGTCTCTTAAAATGAACCCTGGATGGGGGGATTATCTATTTTAATAGTTTGTAAGATGGAAGAAACATTAGTTGGTTCAATTGGTAAAGAGGACAAGATGTTGTAGTCGATCATAACATCTTTGTAATATGGGTCGTTTGCAATTTTGAATTGGAGTGCGTCCCAAACATGTGATCTACTAACATAGAAATCATACTTTGTTTGGTTTTTCCTTTTCTTTGTAGAAACAAGATGTCCACTTCGCCAAGATGTCATGGAAGATATTTAACAATATATTGAATGTTTTGTGGGAAACTGATAGTGTGGCTAGTGTATTTGTATTGTCCCCCACGAACATAACTAACCCTGTAAGATTGGGTTGACTCTTGTGATAAGCATTTCCTCCACGCGTGTAAGGCATTTTAGAATTGTAGGTTGGTGGCATGGATTCATGTTATTCCATGTAGAGAAGCGGTGAACGTTTTTCTGGCCAAACATCTATTATATACGTATTTTCTTTAGTCATTTTCCTGATTATTCCTAAGTAAGTTTCCATACAAATAAAACAAGTATCCATCTTTGCAAAGCTATCTATTCTTTTACGAAAACATCATTGTGCTTGATTGAAGGATGGAAGGTCCAAGTGTATTTTTGCGCGTAAGAAATGACAAAGGAGTACATCTATAAATGTTTTTGGTTGAAGCCAAATTTATGATGCAACATGATGAAGATTGTGGAGTTGAACTACCTAGATGGTATTCAAAATATTTGGGTGATGTAGATTGGGGCAAATCAGGTTGGAATAGGAAGTGGAAGCAAAAATACTTGGGAGGGGTGCTTAAATTTGTGGCTGATGTGAAGGAAGCAAGGTACGAGGTGTGCCTCGCTAATTTACGGGGGTGTCTATGTATCTACAACGTACTCGCTTGATGCATAACTTATTTTTGGTGTAATATTTACGTTTACGCTCCCTTGTTTTCCGGAGGAGGCATATCGAGGTCACTGAATTGAATGTTGGAGTTTTATGCAACAAAATTGATCAATAAGAGGTAATTAGTGTGTAGCTAATTATCGAAGCAATAATAGAAATTTGCATGCATAAAAAGATATAAATATTGTATTATGGTAGAGAAGATAACAATAAATGTAATTGTACACATGGGCTAAGACAATAAATGATCCATTTTTTATGAGAGTAATATGAAATAATTTCATTCATAATGTAGAGGAATTAGAAGTTTTTGCATGACCATAGTTGATTTATCTAAATAATATATTTATTATATTTTCTAGGCATACATGTAGTAAGGAATTTAAAATATTCTCACCAAAAGATTAACTTGTAGAAGGTACTACTGGAAAAAGAAATATAAGAAGAGAGTAGCTACGAAGGGAGGATTTTGTATTAACAAAATATAGAACATACATATGTTGGAGTTTTCTGGACATATCATAGTTGTCTTTGATTTTAGAATAACACATTTCAATTGGCTCTTTTCCGTTGTATGTTTCCTTTTTAAGGGAAAGAGTGAAGAGGAACACATGTCCAATGACGTGATTGAAGATCTCCTATGTGGTGTCTTTATCAATACATAGAAATTACAAGTCTGTAGCTATAATTCTGATTATCATTTCTATAGTTTCATCAAACGCAAATGTAGTAACCCATTTTATGCTCCCTGTAGCATCTTTCAAATCCATATGCAGAGTGTACTTGTAATTGCAATTTTGAACATGAATATTACATTTTTTGTAGAACCATTTACTGTTTGGTTGTTCCTGAACTTTTTTTCTGCATTGTTTGTCATCCACCATTCTTGGGCAAGCCATGTAGAAGAAATTGTCCATGTTGATGTTCAATACTTCAGCTTCAACATTCACCCACTCATTTGTTTCAAGATTTCCCATGTCTAAAATCTGCAGTAAAGTAGCATTAGTAATCATATATTGTGGAGGCCATATTTGTTGGTCACTTATGAGGGTACACAACATGTGAATTTGGTGAAGATATCCAGTCATGGAGAGTCTATGTTTCGGAAATAGGAGGGTTGACATAGCATTTAGAAGCAGAAATGGTGTCAACAATTGTGCCATTGAAATTTGAAACATGCCCATATTTTATTACCAAGACTAGAAAATCAAGAATTGAGAGTATCTCTTCTAACTCTTTAAAAAGATCATGTAAATTTTGGCCCCATAAGGTTATGGAGATAATGAAGGTGAACATATCTCGCATTAACAATGTTCTCCTTATAGCCTCAGACTTGTCTCTATGATGAATGGTTGAGCAAGGAGAAATGGCCATTACAACACCAATTAAGTCCACCATTGAGCGTATAGGATGGATGGTATATCTTTTATCTCTTTGAAATGGAAGTGATGGAGAGGAACATCGTTTTGTAGTTCTATTATAGGAGTGACAGATAGAGGAGGGAAGCAAAAAAATTCAAATTGGTTGTTTAAATGGTTGTAAGAATGATTTTCTTTACCCACTCTACCATTAGATATACTATATAGGCTTGCATTTTCTATTTGTGCATAGAATTTGTTTGCAGCCTCATTGAAAGAAGTGATCCTTATCTCTCTGCCTTTGTTGTCCATGAAATCAAAGGAAAAGATGATGCCACTACCCCTTGTATTTTGATACTCTCTAAGAGTTGTTTTAGCAAGAGCTTGCCTTCTATAGTCCACACTCTCGACATGTTATAGTCAAAGTAGAAATGCTTGTGCGGGTCTTTTCATTGTTTGTAATAGCGGATGTATCGTAGGGAGCTGTGGATGGAGACTATTGGGTGTCTGCAAGGGGCATTGATTTGCCTACTATTTCTTTTCCTCTATAAAATGTGTTTAGGAATGGGAATTGGTTTTCCTTGTTACGGCCATGTAGAGACAATACTGTCCATGTCATTAATAAGAACCATTCTACAACATAGAGAAAGAATAATTAACATCAGAAAATCGGAAATTAAGACTTGGTAAAAGTCGAAGAATGATCAAGATCTAACTTACAAGTCTTTATTACAAATTCTACAAACATATTTCAGGAGCAGCACAATGGATCCTTCTTGTAGTATCTTGTTGAGGACATGGCTTACAAATTTTGAAGGAAGTAGGGAAGGTTGAATATGATTTCCATCCGACATGTCCACACGATGTTGAGTTGCAGAGTTTAATGATGAACGTAATGGAGACAAGTTCAATAGTTGTAGTGTCAAGCCGTCATGGGGGGATCCTTTAATGATACTCAGTATACCTCCTTCTGTCAAATTTATCTCCATTGTGTGTAAGGCTATTTAAGCTTTGATGAATGTTGCAATTATGTTTCAAATATGTTGGTTTATTCTCAATGTCCTTTTTGATATTATAATATGGTCTTTCAATCTATTTGTTTGGATTATTTAATATTAGTTAATGTTCGTATTATTATTAGTTGGTATATATTTTATATTTTTTACTTCATTATATTTATTTAATGGTCATTAATGGAAGATTTGGTGGTTGAATGGTATGGAAATGTAAATTATATTTTCAGATTGGAATCAATTTGAGAGTGGTATGTAAGAAGCTATTGAGTAATTGACAAGCGAACCCATCGTTTGATGGTCTTAAAATTACTTTTGCCAAGTGCAAGCAAGTTGAAAGTAATTGAAGTATTGTTTGCCCTAGTCAAAGATGTCTTTTTCAACCACTGTAACAAACAAATGCAAACAACATACTTTGTTAGTGTTTTTCTTCTTAGGGTTTGCAATTTTGAGGAGCATTATATGTATTGAGGCAGGGAACAATATGAACGATATAGTACACAAGTTGACATTGTTGTAAATGCTGAAATAAATTAAATTACCTATATTTAGGACATAGATGTAATATTTGTGCTTCAATAAATTTTCTAGCAGTTGCTACTGTCAATGAAACAACCAGCCCAACAATTGTTTCTGTCAGGAAACCTTGCCAAATATTAGATGGGTTTTTGTATCACAAATGAAATAAATGCAAACTTAAAATGAATGCTTACATAATAGAATCCATAATAGTTAATACCATTTTACATTACACGTTCACCTAATTGGAACGTATTGTAAAAATCACACAAAATAAATCAGCACTATCAACACTATTTACCTAGCATATCAATGCTATTTAAATAAATGTGAATTTAAAGAGCCACATTTCAGGATTTAGTTTTCATTTAAGACTGAAGACTCAAAGTCACTATGGGCTCATAGAACCTCGTAGTTGTTGTATGCTAAGAGTAAATGGTAGTTTTCCTAACTATTCTTTAATTTTACCAACCTCTCTAATTTAGGATACAAACAAGTCTAGCCTCTTAGACAATTGGTCTCACCATGTTAAGTGTTGATGGATACTACATCAATTAGATAAGGTAACATATGCAAATTTGATTTTCCACGTTTTTGGAAAGAGTAGGTCTTGTTGGTAGTTTCAATATTTTCACTTCCCACTACTCTTTGAAGGTTAATATTATTGCTTTATTTTTTCACTATCTCTTGAATATTTTTGTAATATAAGTTGTTCTCTATTGCTGATTACTTTGAATAGTTGAGGTTGGAGGATTATTGTTGGGGAAAAAAGAATGTGATTGTATTAAAATTCCATGTATTAGTCTCAGGAAAATGCATGACTCTTTCTGATGGGGTTGGATTAGGAAAGGGGTCATCTTTGGAAGAGATAACTCTCTTTCAACCACAATTTCCTTGACATATGCATCAGTCACATTGTTAACATGAGACCTTATAAAAAAAGTAGAGCTCATGGAATCTTGGGTAGCCAAATACATGCCATAGGTGATCTCGTTGGCAATGTTTTCAATTTACTCATAAGTTATAAATTTCTAATTAGTTTATTACTCATTAAGGATGTCCCAGTGGCATGATTTATTTGTCTAAGGGGCTTTAGATTGATATTTATAATCCCATTATAATCTTTTAGTCAAGACCCTGTTGGATTTGAAAGGCTTTAAGATTTTTCCCCTTTCTAATTATTTTTGTCCCTAGTGATATGCAAGGGTGGAGGTTGTCATACCCCCACTTGGATTTATCAAGTTGAAATTTGTGGGGCATCCAATGGCAATCCGAGTCTGTTGACATTTGGGTGCATTCTTAGATCATAATGACCTAATCAAAGGAGTGATTTCTTTCTTTATACCAAAGGGAACAAATAACGATGTAGAAGCAATTGGATTGGTTGAATGAGATTCATAGCTAATAATAATGTGATTCTTTGAGGCTCAAAATCAAACTTGAAACTCAACGGTGTTTTTCACAAGGCTGAAAATCTTATCCCAAAGTTTACTTCAATAGGATTTAACTTTTAAGCATTGCTTTATGGAAATGAATCATTTGGGGTCTTTTGGCCAATGTGGGTGTCCTCCTATTGTCTCGTTCCTCTGGGGTTAGTTTCAACTCTAATGAATGGTAGGGCTTCAACCTCTACTTATGAAGGATCTCTTAGTGTTATGTTTCATTTGTCTAAGGGGCTTTACATTGATATTTACAATCCCATTATAATATTTCAATCAAGACCCTATGGGATTTTAATAGCTTTAATATTTTCCCCATTTCTAATTATCATTGTCCCTAGTGATATGCAAGGGTGGAGGTTGTCATACCACGGTATAGTCCAGGTTTCCAATCAGAAGTGGGATTGAGTGGTGCATTGAACAATTGAAAATAATTATTGTGTGACAAGGGAACTTCCTTCTCTCACCCTGTACCTACATCCTCTATTTTGCGGGCTATCATTTTTATTATGGGTCTTTGGTTTTGTCGGATGTCGATTTATGCAGTACATTGATATTATTACGCTTGGATTTCTGGAAAATGCAAAGGGAGGACAAGAAGATGGTTTTTAGAGACACTCCCTATGTAGGGAAGTGAAGAACCCTAGCTTCCATTGAGGAAGAATTCTTACAAAAATTGGCGGTGTTGGTGTAGACTGAATCTATTTTTGTTGGATTCTTGATCAAGTCTCTTGTGCAAACGAGTTCCCATCCAAGAAGATCTTGTAGCTTGATGTTGCGGATATTTTTGTAGAGAAAGAAGTAGCTAATCTTTGGGCAGAGTCAAGGTATCTCAATGGTTGGTTTGAGGCATTGCGTACCCATTATTACAACTCTGGAAAATACACTGAGTTAATGATTCAGAACGGGAATGGGAATTTGGCCCCGGAAAGCTCTAGAGCCCTTACAAATTTGAAGAATTCGTGCCTTGAGAGTGATACATGAAGACATTTCAATGACCTACGAAGGGTGGATCTAGTGGATAGATAAACGAGGGGCATCTAAGACAGGGTGAATGCCAAATAAGGCAGGATTAGAGGGTTAGTAATAAAAGTATGATCAATGCCGATGCCACCAATAAATAGGCATGTCTTGACATCCATCACTATCTTCCCAACAATGACTCAAACTCACTAGTCTAGAATATCAATATCGTCATTTTTAATTTTACATTATTAATCAAAGTGGCATCTTAAACATTTAGTAGTAGCCCATCAATATATTAGATGTCTTGATGGCCCCAAAGTAGCCTCTTGCCTAATTAAAAATGTCTTGGTGGCTCCGTAGTAACCTACCAATATAATAAATCTCTTCATGGCCCCACAATAGCTTACTGGTACAATAGACATCTCAGTGGCCCTCAAGTAGCCTATTGATACAAGAGATGTCTCGATGGGCATTAGTTGCCTATCTTTATGGTAGATAACTTGATGGTACTAAAGTAACCCACAAATATAACAGATACTTCAGTGGCCCCGTGGAAGGATACCTTATAAGATTTGTAGGATTTATATTCCATTCATGCAAGTGTAGTATTACTATTTGATTCATAGTCTCAACAAATGTTCAAATCTTAAAATAGAAAAAGAACATACAAGAAGATGGCTGCAATATTTAGATATGCAGCAGATGTAATGTAACAAGAAGATGGTTGTCATATTAAAGATTTTTAGAAGCTGAAAAACTAAGAAGATGCTTAAGCAATGCTGTAATATAACCCTCAGTTTATGTATCTACTATTTGGGAGGATACATAGTAGATTTAGTGAGGATCACAGTGGATCTAGGAAAATCTTGACCAATGAGATGTCTCTAGACAACCAGAGACCATTGTAACATCACTAAGAGCTATGTTGTGGAATATTCTCATATATCATCAATAATAAGGAACAAATGAATGGTAAAAAAACAAGTAAATTGTAACCAATCGTTTGTTTCCTGTCCCTATCAAAATATGCCTGCAAGAAAAAACTTGTTAAATGATTTTCTAAAAGTTTTCATGTAAAGAAACAAACAAAATTTAACATCCCCAACATGGTAAACCACTGCAAAATGAGGACTTACAACCACCATGTAAAAGTGCACAATTACATTAAATTAATGGATAAAAGGATGGAAGTTTTCAGATTCAACATGCCTTTCTGAAAATTCTTGTAAGTATGTAACAGTAAA
Source organism: Taxus wallichiana var. yunnanensis (assembly GCA_018340775.1). Lineage (NCBI taxonomy): Eukaryota > Viridiplantae > Streptophyta > Pinopsida > Cupressales > Taxaceae > Taxus > Taxus wallichiana. The sequence goes on along the minus strand of CM031240.1, from coordinate 9,711,422 downwards.
TAGTGAACAAATCTCAATGGATTAGGAATGAATGCTTAAGACTCAAGGTTTATTAGATTCAATTTTTACAGAATGAAAAAGAAATAAAGATGTTGTAAAGCTAAGCCTCAGCAAGTTTTGGAGATATTTTACAAAATTTATAGTTATTAATCAATAATATTGAACACAAGCCCTGTACTTGGTTGTTGTTGCAAGATACCATTCAATGTTTGCATCTTAGCGAGAGGAACCTTTGATAGGAAAACACATATAGAACTTTGGTTCAGTAGGAGTTGAAAGATATTAAGAGTAGAGATGAGCACTTGCTAAAGTGGAAAGAAGCATAATACTGTACATGACTAATTAAAGTGGAGAAAGGAACAATTTGGGCTCTTATAAGAGGCTTATAAGAAGTCTAAAATTTTCAGGGTAGTAAGGATGAGTTGAAAAGGGAGAGGTAGGGATGATTAGTGTTAAATCAACTCTACATCTAACAACCTAGAGACTCAACATAAATTATCCAGGGATATTCAGTGACAATTTCAAAGGTACAATCAAACCTTTAGACAAAAAGAACTGAAGGAAGGTTTTGGAAATCCAAGTGGAAGAATCTTAGCATGGGTTTGAGAAGATCATTGCTAAAGTTGACGAAGCCAGGTCAAGTATAGAAAGCATGACAGAAAAAATGGAGGACAAGTAGGGAATATGAGAGATTCTTTGGATTTCAAGGAGAGACATATCCGGGAAATGGAAGTAAAGCATATAGACTTGGAGAAAGAGAAACAGGGGTTGAGAAACATGGTTGAGGAGTTCTGGGCATCAATGTCTAGTAGTGAAGAGCTCCATTTCTCTCAAGCGAGCTGAAGATGAAGTATATGGATATGGAACAGCCTACAATGAATGTCTTGAAACTTTGAAGAAAAGGATTCTCAATGGGAAAAGAAAGAGATGATATGCTCAAAACATTGAATGATTATCAACCAGATCTCCAATTGAAAGGATGGAAAGGTGCATGAGTTAGAAAAATAGTTCCTACTTGTTCTCCTGCATAAGTACCCAATGAATAATTGTTTTGTGTTCTTCAGTAATTGCTTTGACATTCCCTCAAAAGGTGAAATCTACCATTTTTAAAGAAAAAACAAGGTAACTGTAATAAAATTCCACCCTACATACACTAAGTGTCACAATCTGCTTTCATTTTTTCATATGAAGTGTCTACATCAAAGTGTGAGCATGAAGATGAAGTGGACTGACAGTAATATGGGAGAGTAAGTTTGAAATGACAACTTCAAATATTGAAACAATAATTTGAATAACATATTTCTTATTTACATAAAAGGGTGTACTGTCAAAAAACCAAGTGAAAGTAAACACTGATTACAGTAAGCAATTAACATTATGTATTTTCAGCTCGCCAAAAACTAAAAGTAATTACATCTTGATATTTATATATAGTATTTTCGAAGCCAAAAAAGAACATGAACAATGTCAAACATCATCTTCTCTTCTGAAAATCTTTCTTGTACATAGGGGATTTTCTTGGCATGGTCATCTTTCTTAAATCCTGTTTTCCCTTGTCAACAAATACACCCATTCTCTTCAATTTGTAGGGGGGCTCACACTTCTCCACATCGGCAGTTGTGTCGTACACCAACCTAAATCCTTTCGATAATGAATCCACCGTGTGAAATTTTGAAAGATAGATGACAAATTCTACTGAGAAGTGAAGGCGTGCCTTCACAAGTTCTGCAATCTACAGTTTTTCTGGGCATGGTTGTTTAGGATGGAACACATTCACAAAAACTGAGTTCTTGTAAAATTTTCTTGCCTATGAAGTTGTGGTGTTGTCATAGTAATAACAATAGGGTGAATGTAAATTTGAGTTCATGTTTTCATCACTCCAATATGAGAGGAAACAATAAAACATTAGCCACCAAAACCGCAAGCAAAAAAACTTGAAAAAAGTGAAGACCTAGTGGAAGAGGCTACCATTCACCCATAATGTAGCTAGTTAACACTTGTCTATGCATGATGATTGTTCATTGCAATATGAACAATCATGATGCGGTGAACTATGTTGACCAGGTGCACTATGAGCAATGGGTGGCCACTGCTAAGACACGTAGCTTAAAAATCCCTGCCAAAGTGCAGTTTGATGCCCTACTTAGGGCGTATTCAAGTGGCCTCCCAGAGGAATAGAACCTCTCGAACACTCTAAATCCTAATTGGTAGGGCTCTTTCTCCTACATGTCCATTTAGGTTCGACAAAAAATCACAAAAAGTAATGGCTTACCTTTTACAAATGAACTGAATCTACAAACAATACAATTCACAATTTGGTGTGGAAATAAAAGCACTATTACCATGTTTACACAAATTAGATGCCCCACTGCACAATTATTAGAAATCCATGGTTTAAAAACATACTAAAATGTGATTACGAAACTTTAAATATAATATACATCTATCTACATATTATAAAACTAAATATTGTTAACCAATGGAAAATAAATGCAAACCTTATTTTCCATCCTGAAATCGTCAATCCTTCATCAAACCAATTGCATAGCAAGGAAAATAAACACACTACTCAATATCTGTACAAAAAATGATGAGATGCCTAAAAATTTCTAATGATTTTTCTTCCTCGATGATACATATACCTCAAAATGGGTTCATAGCCTACACTAATTGTTTAGCTGAAAATAAATTGCTTTTGCTTCTTCCATTTCCACTGTGATTTCTGCAATAAGTCATCCAGTATATATTGAATAGAATGTGTTCATAGAACCTTTGTTAATCAATGACACTTGCTTATGTATACAATATTGATATCCAACACTTCCTTTTAGTAGATCTGATAAAAAATTCACTGTTTTGAAGACTGGGTAGCAGAAGATCAGTTCATATAAATCTGCATGTTAATCCCTACAAGATCTAAGTAAACATTCACCGTGTTGGGAAGTGGGTAAAACATGAAATATTGGTAGTGTTCTTCTCAAACATTCTCATCATTCATTCATATATTTGCAATCGGAAGATGGTTTAAAATAAAATGTGTGTTGAAAGTGAAGTTCATCCCTTTTAAATGAGCTATCTACTTCAAGTTTTTAGGAGACTATTAAATAAGGATTTATTATTTATAGTGTTCCAATTTTCAGCGCCCAACTGTGATTGAGGAAAATTTTTCTTTTCATTTAAATATATGAATTTCAGTTTGTTCTCATACTCAAAGGTGTCATTAAGGGGGGCTTCTCCTTTCTCTGCTGCTTCTAGGAACATACAACGATATAAAATAGTTATCATAAATGAAAGTAGTGCACTGATTCTTGTCAATTCTAAAGGGCATATCATTTCCAAACAAAAATTGAGAACAATTTCACCAAAGGATTGTAAACAAATACAAGGCTATTTCTGAGCAACTGATGGATGACAGCGAGAGTTCAAACTCTGATGGGAATGTATTGTGTCTGTAAGGCATGTAAGAGATCAGATAATATATTACACAAAATAGAAGATTAAGCAAGAGAAGAGATTGTTACTCTAATTTTGTTAAGAACTACCAAAGAAGAAAACACATAGCTGCTTTGAACAAGCTGTTAAATACAAAGTGTCACCTCATGAAAAGAGTGTGGTAAACAAATGAAATTGTAAGCCCAATGAGAAAATTAAACAATGAAAACCAGCCCCCACTTCCAAGATGAAATTGCAATCCGTCGGAGTAATGTTGAGGAATATGCAGTAACAGTTGCCAATAATTGGGTTTGAAAAACAACACTCAATACAAGGACTGAAGATTGCTTTTAGTAGATCTGATTAAAAATTTCACTGTTTTGAAGACTGGGTAGCTGAGGATTAGTTCATATAAATGTGCATGTTAATCTCTACAAGATCTAAGTAAACATTGTCCGTGCTGGGAAGTGGGTAAAACAAGAAATATTGGTTCAATACTTTCTTCTAAGGACAATATAGTTCTGATTAAAAAAAATTCAATACCCAACATTAGAAAAAGAAAACGCATCACCTGTTCGCCAGCCTGTTTTTGAACAATAAAGCCCCAAACCAAGAACACTCCACACCCAAAATCCTACAACACAACCAACACACTATTATCCACATAGCAAACCAGGGTTTACTGGACCCAAAAAGAAATTCAAAGAAAAATCTTACCAAACACAGGCACATAGTGTCGGGCAACAAGCATGAAGCTTTAATTGGACAAGTGCAAAAACCACATATTTATAGGACCCAAAACAACCCTCAAAAGCAAATCGGGTCTCCAATTTCTGCCACGCAGCATACAATCCCTTCACTCTCAAATGACCAAGTATTAGCCACAAAAATGAAGTAGAATCATCACGAGCCGTCAAAATAAAAGCGCCATGGAATTTGGCATTCACTTCATTCTCCATCTCTCCAACGCGGCTCAGGGAAGATGCCATGCAAGACCTCCCCAACACTCCACGTCTCCAAAAAACCTCTTGCCAACATCGTATCAAGCAAATTTTAATGGCGCCCAGAAATACATCTATCCATCAATGACTACCGGTAACCCACTTCTCTCTGCCATTAGATCAACATTGAAGAAACACAATCTATGTGCTTGTATTCTCATGAAAAGCATCGTAAACAAATGAATGCACGCCGTCCGATTTTAACGAACATGTGAGCTCAAATCTAGGCTATCCAAAACATGACATGCGTTAGACAACCCAGTAATGCCTCAAACAACAACGCTTAACATCGTAACAGAGAGTAATATTATATGGATAAGATCACATTACTTGAAACATTCATAAAGCAAAGAGCGCAGGACTCAATCGGAGTGCACTAAGTTTAACTCGGGCGTAGGACTCGGGCACAGGACTTGATTCACACACTAAGTGCAGGATTCTAATTGCATCTTTGGGCAGGACTCTTATTGGTGTGTGGGCACTTATTGGTGTGCTAGTGCAGGAATCTTATTGGGTGTTGGTGCTTATTTGTGTGTTGGCGCAGGACTCTAATTGGCTTGTCGGCGTGCATGACTCTAATTAGTGCATTGGTGTAGGAATCGGACAAGTGAATGAACATGAAACTTATTATAAATAATATTGTAAAGCTCGAATAGAAATTTGAGAGAGGTTTTTACTCCTCCTATTTCTATGAGGAAAAACCTCTCTCCGTTTCACACACAATAATGGTTTGCAAGATATCATCATTTGAAGCAAAAGGTTTTTTAGTGGAGGACTCACACAAGAAACAAAAGAATGATTTAACTAAAATTTCTAAACTCTAAATGAAATCTAAGAGAGGTTTTTGTTCCTCTTATTTCAAAAAGCAATAATGGTTTGCAAGATATCATCATTTGAAGCATAAGGTTTTCTAGTGGAGGACTCGCATAAGCAACAAAAGAATCACTCTAACTAAAATTACATAACTCTAAATGAGAATCTGAGAGAGGTTTTTATTCCTCTTATTTCTAGGAGGAAAAACCTCTCTCTATTTTTATACAACAATAATATTTTTGAAGATATCATCATTTGAAGAAGCAGGTTTTCAAGTGCATGACTCATACATGCAACATTAGATTCACTATAACAAAAGTTGAAGAGCTCAAAATGAGATTTTAAGAGAGGTTTTTGTTCCTCTCATTGTTAGGAGGAAAAACATCTCTCCATTTTTACACAACAACAATAATTGAGGAGAAATATTCATTTTAAGTTTCAGCAGAATAAGGGTGAAGAAAAGTAAATAAGATAAAAAAACATGGGTTCAGTAAAACCGTGATATATTCCTCATTTCTCAATAAAAACAAGAAATTCAAGATGTTTTGGAAATATTGGAACAAGGAACACCAAATTCCATAAATATTTAAATATATTATTCCAAATAAATTCATAGTAATGATCAGAAAATCAAGGATGGGAATATGGCGGGATAATTGTCATGTTGAAGGATTCAATCATGCAAGAGCAAACTTAGCAAATAAAAATAAATGGTTAAGTACACGTGGAAGAGATGGTTCAATCTAAAATTGTAATATTTATTTAATTCTCTTCCATGTTTATCTCCTTTTCATATGGAAGAAGTAGTCAAGTGCAAGTGGAAGAGGTAGTTTGATCTAGAGTTGTAGTATTTGATTAGATCTCTTCCATATTTGTCTCCTTGACAAGAGGAAGAAGAAGTAGTTAAATATGAAGTTGTAGTGTTTGAATAAAATTCCTTCCACATTTATCTCATTGTAAAGTGGAAGATGTAGTCAAGTTTTGCCCAAGATTTTAGGTAGGTAGTTCTATAATCTTGGAATGGGGATGAGTTATAAATATCTCTCCAAAGCACTCAATGTAACAATGGTATGAAATGGATGATTTTTATAACATCATTTCGAATAATAAAATCCACAGTTTTAGTATTTTGGCAGCAGCTTCTTTTTAGTTTTGCTAACCCAAATCTGAGGGAAGAGCAAGGGCCCACTCTTACCCAAGGAGGAGGATGATTTATTGTTTTTTTAGAATAGATCTTTATTGTTTTTCTTTGTTTGTTTAAATCTGCATTGTGTATTTTCTTTTGTTTTGTTTGTGAAGCTTCACTTTTATTTATTTGTTGTTATTTGTTTATTTTTAGTTACTCATTTCAGTTGTTAGATTAGATTTACTTTCAGTTATTTATTTCAGTTGTTAGATTAAATTTCATTTCAGTTATTGAATTTTATTTCATGCATTTTCAATTCTAGAGCAAAGAATTGTAAGATCATTGTTTCCTTTAACCCCTTTTGCAGATAGTCGTGGACACCGCCTAGTTTTGACATTCTTTGTGATTAAATGATGAGGACTGCAACGAACCTCGTCACTTGATAGTGAGCAAGTAGGTAGATGTAGTAATGTAAGTAGACGCGTGGATGTCAAAATGAAATTCCCCTCCTATGGGTGTATGCAAAAATGTAGTCCCTTGTCTCTTGAATGAAGTGAGATGGATGCTTTATGCTCTTGAAGTGCTTTTGGATGCAACATTAGGTGATAATGATAGATGCTTATAGCTTGGTCCTTTATTGTGTTCACCATGCACGCACCCAAAATTACAAAGTGCTACATTGTCTCGATTAGTAAAAATCCCCAATGATGATAACTTTCATTTCTAGAATAAATGATGAATCCAAGTTCCCATTTCTTTGCTTTCTGCTTGCCTATGTGACTTAGTCTTCTTTGCTTCTTAGTTTCCTAGCCTTACATGCTTTTGTAAATGTTTTTTCCCCCTTTTCCTTAGTATTTTCCTTTAAGTTACATAACCACCGTGGCGGTTGCCTAACCGTGAGTGGTTACGTAATGCCGTCGATTTTCTTTGAGTGTAAGTTATGCAACCATTGCGGTAGTTACGTAACCACCGGTCTATGCAAACAAGAAGGTTCCGTGCACTTCAATCCGATAATTAACACTCCTAGTTTTATACGCATTTTGTAAGTTTCCCATTACTTTTCTCACACGTTTCTTGACCATTTCCCTTGATTTTGAGCTTGTTAGATGTGTATGAATTTCTTCTTATTTACTTACTATTCTTAGTAAGTTGATTGTCCCCTTTTGTGGATGATTTGACACTTCTTGATTTCCAAGTGTGCTGGACCATTTCCTTGCCAACTTTCTATAAAAACCAAGCTTTTTCCCGAAGCATTGGTTGGAGTCCTTGAATTTGATTACACCTTGTTACTTTGCCAAAATCTTGCCAAGAATCACACAAGCAACTCAGAGCTTTTCCTTATTACTTCCTTCCTGCATTTGAGACCAGCTAGCCTGCAACTAGTCTACTCCAACATCTACACAACTTTTGCATACTAACCAACACAACTCCTTGGAATATTTGGATTAATAATTGGGAAAAAAGCTGAGGGGACCAAGAAATCAAAACTTGCCTCGGATATTGTCACAGTTCTACTTTTATAGGTTGAGGGTGTAATTAAAATTCTTAAAGCTTTGTTTTATCTGTAGAACTTATATTTCTTTATCAAATCAATAACTTGTTTTTAGAAGGTAGAATTAGCAAGTATTCATTGTAAGTAGCTTCCATTGATAATTCCTTCTTAGCTTATCCCTGTGGATTTTTCTAGGAAAGGATTTGGAGGAAGTTTTTGTGCACATACTTCTTCATTTCTCTAGTTAAAAGCACACATAGCTTTCTTTTCATTCATTAGTTAGATTTAAGTACGCACACGAATGAATATTTCATTGAGAGATTCCTCCTTGATTATCCCTGTGGATTTGCAAGGAAAGAAACTTGAGGAAGCTTATGTGTCTGTGCATTTTGTTGCATTTCTTCACATTAAAAAGCTTATGTGGAATTTTAGTGTTTTATCGGGGAAGTTTCAAGGAAAGAAATTGCTTATGAGAAGATTCATTTCTTCCCATGACTCTAAGGTGAGGCATTAGAAGAAATAAACAATCCATAGTTACAAATTGGAAAGAACCTCTATTTAAATTAGATTAGATTCATTAATACAAAGAGGAATAGCCACATCCGACTATTCCCTATTTATTTTATTTTATTTTAGCATAGAAGTAGTTTTATTTAATTAGAAGTAATTTCTTTTGTCTGTATTTTTTGTTCATTTATTTCTAGTAAATAAGAAAATACAAAAACATAGTTTAGAAGTAGTTTAGCTTTTTTATTTATTTGCATCCAAAAGCTTCATTAAAAATACCAAAAATAAGTAGATTAATTTGTTTTGCATTTATTTAAATTAATTAGTTGCACCCAAATTTAATTAAATTAAAAGGAATGTAATTAACTTTTGTTTAATTTAGACTTTGATTGCATTGTTGATTTAAAATAGGAATCTATATTTAATTAGATTGGGAATGAACAATGAACCCCACGTTTCTATAACAACCTAATTTACCCGTCCTTAACTTTAGACCCCTTTAGTTTCTTGTGTGTTTTGTTTTCTTTCTGTAATTCCTTGGTTAGTGCTCACATGACCATTCAGGGTCCATGTCAACCAAGATAAAGAGTTTGTGACCTAACTGTGCTACAACTGAAAATTGACACACGGTTGAGTGATATTGACCAAGGCCTTAGACAACTTATCTTTTAGACCACCCCAATCCCACCTACCATCATCATACATCTGATTGCTTTAAATGATTAGGCAAATAGTGCTTTGAGGAGTTCTAGGAAAACCAGGTTGGTAGAGATTAGACTTGTCCTTATCCCATATTTTGCCACACATATTCATAACCCTATGGAGAGGAATTCGTAGATGATGAAGGAAAATTTCTCCGTGTTCTACAACCAAGAAGGGTATTATTCAGCTCTACCAAAATTCATCATGACTTACGTACGATGATCATCTTGATCGTACCATTACTCCCAAAAAAGTGAGATAAGCGTTTATTTCCCTCAACAAACAAATACCCATTTTTCCAGTTGAGAACATTAGGTTGTATTGATTTCTTGTTGTCACTTCCATATTTTCTATCCACATTCCATTGATCGCCTTGTTACCATCCCATACATTCCATTCTGGCTATCCCGACATGACCTTGGGAGGTCACATGTTTTTAGGAGTCACGTGTTGATTCTCAGGCATACAAAATTTGTGAACCCAATGTGAAGGACTAGTTCATTTTCGTATCCTCTTTCTTTCTTTTCTTTCATCCATGCTTCTCTTCTCCCATTATTCTACGGGTATTTATACACCCCCAAATATTTCAAGTCGGGAATATGACAGGACCAACTTGGGTCTCGATGCCTATTACTACCAAGATGGGTATACAACATTCACTCATTATTAGGGTGGGTTGATAATTACTCACATAACTTGTTATCCCCTCACATGCCTCCTCCTCAAGGTTCTAATGCCAACTCAATAGTTAGGATTGAGGAGATAGATCAAACCAATTATAACCCAAAACCATAGTTCTCCAACTCCAACAACATGACTTTCACAGGAGATCAATGGTTTCATCCATGGGTCTTATCCAATCCTCATATTAGCATGCAATTTGATTCCTTATCTTCTTATTTATCACCAAATGATGAGATTCTAGCATGACTCACCCAAAGCGGTGATCGTCTTAATGCTATATATGAGCTCCTTGGATAGGATGTAAGGATACACTGATGCTCTTCTTTAGAACAAAGCTACCACCCCTACTCCTAAGACATAAAACACACCTAAAGAGGGGTGGCCTACAAAATACCAATTTATAATAGGGTATCATATACCTTTGCAACCCAACAAGGCTTAACATGCACCTAATCCAAATGCATCACCTTCACCCGGTGATGTGATCTCATCATTAGTGATTAGGATCAATGAATTAGAGATCACCCAAGCCCCACAACCTATACAATTTGTGGGTTCAAATAATACTTCCCACTACATACAAAAGCAAGGCTACATGCCTTCCATGAATGCCTATCAAAACCACCATCTCAAGCCTACTTGGGTACTTCTAACCTAGGTGACCTCCTTACAGGTTCGGGCACACTAGGGATGGCTCCTCATCCTTCATACACATATCCAACACAAGGGCTGACCGAAAGTGCATTCTCAAATCCATTCCTTCAAGTAATGTAGCATTCCCTAGTTTTATGCCTACAAGCCCATACCCTAGTAAAATTACTCCCTACGTGCATATGTATTGCAAGTCCCCTCCTATTGATATGTACTCTTTCCTCAAATCTTACGTGCATCCACAAGGGTTCCTTATGCCCCACCTAATGCCTATGTTGCGCTATATCAAACTCCAATTCCACCTCCACTTCCCCTTCAAGGATCATTGATGGTTGAATCATATGCAGTGGGAACATACTCTGAGTACCTAAAAGAACCCATGAATTTCACTATATGGGGTGTCACTCTCCCACGACCATTTCCAGACCTCCCAAGTTCAAAGGGGAGGGAGATCAAAATGCCCATATAAAGGCATATGCCACTGCCATTAGAGAGCTACTCCCTTGGGATGCGTGTTGTAAAAATATTTCCTAAGACTCTTGAGGGGATTGCTCTTGATTGGTACTACAGAATCCCAAAAGCCTCTATCCATTCCTTCAAGAAACTTGTATATGAGTTCATTAAGGATTTTGACATGAAAAAACTATTGAGAATAGGGATTAGAGAATTCCTACATATTAAACAAGAACATAACAAGTTCATTGCCCACTTCATTTAGAGGTGGCGACATGTCCTCTATTCTTTTGTTAGTGCTCCTAACATGGACCAGATGAAGCTTTGTGATTTATTCCTTCATTCGCTTAATTGAGAAACCAAGGAGGAAGTCCAAAAGTTTCCTCTTAAGAGCTATGAAGAAGTCTTAGAGGGAGCCCTTTGTATTGACCAAGCAAAGATAAACAACGAGCATAAGACCTATGGTCCAAATGGGAAGTTAGTCACTCTTACTCAAAATAACCCTAATTATCAGAACGGTTCTAACAACAATCAAGGACCCAAAGTCCTTAATCGGAACCGAGGTGTTACAACGGATGGTGTTACTGACCAAACTAAGAAAAAAACATTGTGAACATGAATAATGCAAACAATAACAACACCAATGCAAACAATCAAAGGAGTAACAACCTTACTCCTTCCATTAACATGGTTGAATTCAATCATCCTCCCCCAACAGAGGATCAAACTCAAGCCCAAAGACCTTATCCCAACCAATTCCCAAATTAATATCAAAACCAAGGTCAAAGGTCTCCGAATCATAACTATAACAATCAAAATTAGAATAACAACATGAACTATGGGATGCAAGAAAATCAAAACTAAAGACCTCGAGATTATGATCCTAACTTGTATTGTGGTTTCCATAGAGTTATAGACCATGATGCTCAAACTTGTAGGGACTATAACAAGTTCATACAATGTCTTCCAGAGGACCAAAGAAAACTCTTCATTGAGATGTTCTTGGCTAACCCCACGACACCTACGCAAAATCCTCACATGGGGCCTGTTGCTCCGTAGATGGCTACTCTCAGGATTTATAGAGTCCCCTTCCTAAAGCACCCCTAGAATGATAAAATTAACCCTCACGGAATGAAAAGGGGAATCCCATAGGGAACAACGATCACAAAGATTTTACACGTCCACTGATCCACGAGTAGCTCCTCCTTTGGACCAACAAAATCAGACTAAGATTGTAGGTGTAGTTGAGTTAGAAACTGAGACAAAAATCCATTCCGCTACTTGTACCCATGAATCTACGTCATAACCTCTCCTGTTGATCCCTCAGTGGAAAGACATTTTGTCGTGTAGTGCCTAAGCTAGTAGGGGCCTATGATTTGATTACAGACCTAACCAAGACATTTTCTCACATCTCCTTTTGGATTTGTTGAAGAACTCACTAGCACACCGATTTGCTTTATTAAAAGAGTTGGGTCTTGGTCACTTAGTTCATGTGACACCTTCTATAGAATCCCAAATAAACCATATAGACTTTGATGTCTATCCTCCAGCCAACATTAAAAATATGTTGGGTTTGTTTTTGATATTAGTAAGATGCCCACAAATGTCAAGTTAGCATAGAGAGGTGATCCTGCTTTGTATTTACAAGTATGGATCTAAAAAAATTATGTTAAGAGAGCCATGATTGATGATGGAGCTATGATTAACATTGTCCCTTTTTTGTTCTTACGAAAACTAGGCTATCGAGAGACAAACTATTCTTCGACCCGAAACACATTGAGAGGTTATAACAGTCTTAAATCTACTTCCATCAGAACTATAGTTGTCCTAGTCACTCTTGGACCTAAGATTGTTTTGACTGAGTTTTATATTATAGACAAGGAAACTAACTATAATATGATTCTTGGAAGACCTTGGATTTATAGGATGAAGGCCATTCCCTCTACATTTTTCTAGAAGTCCAATTCCTTCATCTGGGGAAGGTCTTTGTGGACCAAGGTGATCCAAAACCTTTTGATATTCATTTGGCCAACCTTAAGAATATGCTTATGGTTCATTCAAAATTATAACTCCCAATAAATCAATTGAATAAGCCTACTCCCTCTTGGGGATCCATTCCCACAACCAACCTTGTTCCAACAATAGAGCTAGAGCCACCTAAAGTAATTGAAGGGGTGGATGCCAACGAAAACAAAGCCGATGTAGTAGAAGCTGTTTCAACAAAAACTACAACAAATATTGTGAAACTCTTAGAGAATGATCTACCAATTATTCTCCCTTTCGATTCTTTGGGCATAGGTCATGCTCTTGGGATAGCCTCTCTCTCAACAGATGGCTTTGAAGAGGTGTTCATGGTTGAGGTTTCAGAAATTCAAGAAGAAAGTTCAAAGAATGATGAAACATATATCTTCCTTGATAATTGTTGGATCCTTAACTATGATGGAGTGAAGTGCAGCTTTGGCGCAGAGGTAGTGGCGATTCTTACTTCTCCAGAGGGAAGAGTCATGCCTTTTTCCTTCAAGTTGAACTTTGAATGTAAAAATATTGGAGAAAAGTATTAATCTATACTCCTTTTTCTTATTATATCCAAGAGGATGGATGTGCACAACACGATAGTCTGGGATACTCACAACTCATTGCAAAGCAAGTCTCAGAAGTTTGTGAGAATAGAGCCAAACACCTCTAGCTTTACAAGTCTGTCGTGCATGAACTTTATAAAGATTTTGATTTCATATCCATAAAAGCTATTTCTAAGAAAAAAATCAACTTGTTGATTTTATGGCTACCTCTTATTTATGGTTTTATCCTAATGAGGGTTTAAAGGAAACAAAGTTCATTATTTCAATCGACCCGAACCCTTGGTTCATAAGATACCTAGTAATGCAATTATGACATATGTAGATATTGAGAATGATCTTGTTATGTTGGATTTTTGGGAGAATCACGAGACCATCTTAGGATACCTTCATGTGTATACTTACCTTCATCTCGTGCACCATAAGAAGGGATTTTCCCTTATTCCTCACCCTTCTTCCTATTTTGGAGATAGAACGATGAACCCTTCCTCATCGAAAGACTTTGAAATCTATGAAGTCAAGGAAGAAGAACTAGAATTTCCTCTAGATCCTCTTGAATTTAAAAGGGTAATGCTTCCTTAATCGAAGGGACCATATATATTAACATTGGAATGGAAGAAGAACCTAGGATCCTGAAGTTGGGTTCCTCATTGCCGCAGACGAGATAGAAGCGCATACAAAAGTGCTCAAAGAGCATTCTAAGGCCTTCAATTTTAATTACAAAGAAATGACAAGTGTCACTCTCAATGTAGTGGTTCACAACTTAGTCACTAAACTTGATGTGAAGCCCATAAAATAGAAATTAAGACCAATGAAGCCTAAAGTTGCTTTGATGGTCAAAGAGGAAGTTATGAAACTTCTTCAAGGTAGGGTTTATCAAGCCAATAGACTACTCTATGTGGATTTCTAACATCTTCCCAATCCTTAAAAAGAATGGGAAGATTTAGATTTGCATTGACTTTAGGGACATCAACAAATCCTACCCTAAGGATGACTTCCCATTGCCTTCTATTGACATCATCATTGATGCAACAACTGGGTATGAGTTGTTGTCCCTCATGGATGGATTTTTTGGATATAACCAAATAAGGATCTCCGAGGAAGATCATACCAAGACTACTTTCACTACTCCTTGGGAACCTTTTGTTATGTTGTCATGCCATTTGGTTTGAAGAATGCCGAACCATGTATCAATGGGAAATGACGTATATCTTCCATGATCTCATTCATAAGATTGTGGAGACATATGTTGATGACCTCCTAGAAAAGGCTAAGAAATGGGGTGACCATCTTGAAGTTCTTTATATTATTCTCTCACACTTAATTGAATACGGTGTAACCCTAAATCCAAAAAAGTGTGTTTTTAGAGTTATAGATGGTAAGTTGTTGGGCTATATCATTTCGTCTCGAGGCATCGACATAGATCCCACAAAGATTCAAGAAATCTTGGAGATGACCCCACCAATAGATGAGTCAAGCATTAGATATTTCTTAGGCAAGCTTGGGGCAATTCATATATTTGTTCTGATTTGACATATGTCATTCACCCTATTAATGGCTTGCTAAAGAAATATTTTTCTAAGGAGTGGATCGATGAATGTCACAACGTATTTGAGTTGATCAAGAGTTTTCTCATGTCTCCACCTACACACATGCCACCCAAGGCTGATTACACTTTGATATTGTATTCTTGAGCCATTGATGTCTTAATAACATGCATGTTGGCATAAGAGGACAATGATGGCTGCGAACGTGCCATCTACTTAATTAGCCACACACTCCTTAACTACGAAACAAGGTATACTCAAGTAGAGAAAGAGTTTTTGGCCATCATATTTGCAACTAAGAGGTTAAGGCACTACATTCTTAACCAAGAAACGTGAGTAATTGTTAAGTTAGAGAAGTTGTGGACATTCATTACTCAAGCAACCTTGTCCAAGAAGGTTGGTAGATTCATCACATTAATGGGTGAATTCGAAGTCACCTTTGTTAATTAAAAGTCCATCAAGGGAAAAATTATTGTAGATTGGTTGGTGGATAACCCTATAGATTGCAGACAGATAGTTGATCTAGATTTCTCCAATGAATGTGTGTTTTATATAGAGGAAATACCCGTCATCTCCTCTTGTTCATGGTATATGGACATCATAAATCACATAGTAGATCGAACATATCCCAAAGGATACAATTCACAATAGAGGTGATGACTGGGTATTATAGCCACAAAATATGTAATTGTAGAGGAATTTCTCTATCGCAGAGCTTTTGATGGCATGTTGTTAAGATGCGTTGATGAGCAAAGACGAGAAAAATTTCTCTTTGAAGCCCATACTAGAGTCTATGGTGTTTACTTTGGATGGCATTTGACCACTTGTAAGATTCTTTGAATGAGATACTTTTGGACCACGTTAGAGCACTATGATGTGGAATATGTTCATAAGTTCTAGAACCTGTCAAGATTTTTCACATGCTATACATATCCCGACATAGGATCTGCAATCGATTGTTACACCTTGGCCCTTCTCTACTTAGGGTCTCGACCTAAAAAGGAATTTTTCTCCTTCATCTTCAGATGGCCATAACTTAATTATTACGGCCACAGTATTGCACAAAATGAGTTGAGGCGATGCCTTTGACCACAATACCGAATCAATTATTGCTAAAATCATCTTAAACCAAATCATTTTCCGGTATAGTGTCTCACAAACTTATTATATCGAGATAATGGCATCCCATTCAAAAATGAAGATGTGCATGAGTTTGTGTGCGTAGTTTAAGATATCTCACCACACAACCTCTTTATACCACCCTCGGGACTATTGGGGTTAAACCATATAATAGTGTTGCACATATCTATAATCAGAGCAATCATACAAGTAATGAATGCGAAATAACCAGAAGATAAAATAAACAAGAGAAAGGTTACACTAGATTTAACGTGCTTCACCAAAGTGTGGGCTACATCCACCAAGAAACATGCCTATCTATTATCCAAAGCTTTGACAAGATATACAATGAAGATTTACAATCTTCCACACTTCTCAGATGTATAGTAATTTCTTTCTCTCAAGATTTTTGCTTCATTACAAAGAATTCTCTCTCTCACCAACTTTTTCAAGTTCTTTCTAATTCTTGTTAATTATATCTCTTATAAACCCTAGTTTTTATGATTATATAGTTTTTATAGACTTAGGGCACTTAGCCATGCAATTACAATCAATAGATATACTTTAATGCTAAAAATAGATCTAATTCCCAAGAGTTAATTAAAACATCCTCGCATAAGTAACCGACGTTGGTTAGACCTAACCGCTACCGGTTCCTCCCTTTCCTAACTGATTTCAGTCATACTTGATCGATGTCGGTCCTGGGTGACCGATGTTGGTTCCCCCTTAACCGATGATGGTTACTGTATTTTCCAGCAAGTTTCCATTACATGCTAAACTGAAGTAATTGAGCTCCATAACTCAATAATCTCCCACTTGGAGATTAATTACTACACCATACCACCGTATCTACAACATCATTCTTGGATCCTTCCTTAGCTCTGTTTCTTCCTCTTAAGTCTCAAATTTGAAGACCAACGAAGTGGAGTGTAGCTCCAACTTATCATTTGCTTAATGGATTTGTTAGCATATCTACGAGTGGTTCTTGCTTATATTACTCTTTTCCATATTCAACTGTCCATCCTCCAATACCTACTGTATGAAGTGATACCTCAACTAAATGTGTTTCGTTCTCAAATGAAATGCTAAGTTATTTGCCAAATGAATTGCACTCTGACTGCCGCTTGCTTTGAATAGTTTACAATCACCTTTCTCTTTCCCAACTCTTCCATGAATCGACTCATCCATATCATTTCCTGCTAGCCTCTCGTAGCTGCAACATACTCTACCTCTATAGTAGAAAAAGCCACAACCTCTCGTAATCTTGAAATCTAGCTAACTTCGTCCCACCTACTATGAAAATATATCTAGTAGTGCTCCTCCTACCATCCAGATCTCCAGCCATATCCGAATCAACATAGCCACATAATAAAATATCCGAACCTCCATAACATAATTGTATGCTAGACATCCCTTTCAAATACGAGTATCCATTAGACTACTTTCCAATGATCTTTACCTAGATTGGCCATATATCTACTCACAACTCCCACTACCTATGTAATATCTAGTCCTGGTACAAACCATAGCATACATTAAAGACTTCCAACTATTTTGAAGCATATTGTACTCGTGTCATGTATTTGACCTCATCATGTGATGAAGGACACTAATATTTTCTCAATTTGAAGTGTCCAACCATAGGTGTACTAACAAGTTTAGCATTTTATATGTTGAACCTTTCTAAGCGTATGCAATGGAAAGTGGAAAAAGCTATGGAATGAGGCTAAAGAACCTCAAAGATTTGCTAACTCATCCATGCACCATAGGATTAGAGCTAAACAAGAGAAACTAACATGCAAGCATTATAAATTTGACAAAAACATCAAAAACTAACATGTATACTACTCTCTACTCCATGAAAGCTTAATGAAAGTGAACCTAGTATAGATCCTAAGCAATCAAATTGTGTGTTGTTTACTCCATGAGGGTGAATGAATCTCACTAAATGGCTACATGGCCAAGTTTAGCTATTTCATTACTAACCTAACATGGGTGCAAGATGAAGCTATTTTAATGGTGGATGACCCAAGATCAAATGCCTTATTAGCTTGGCTAATGCAAATGATCTCTTAAGCTTTCTTAGGATTTTTTTGGCTTTAGCTTATGTAAAGTTGTGTGTAAAGTGGTAAGTTGAATAGGTAGGCTTGGCCTTGCATTTATAGTTTTCCAAATGGAAGAGTTTGAACTTTTGGTGCATGTGGGACTAAAGCTCAAAAATCACTTTTAGGATTAGATTAGGATAAACATGCTTTAGGCTTAGTTGAGCTAGGATTAGGCTATTTAAACTTGATTAGCAAGTGATTAGAGACTCATTGAGAGTTAGGAGGGGTTTGGATAACCAATTGTGACTGATAGATAGCCTACAAAGCCAATAGAAGTGGTCTAGAGAGAACTAGGGAGGTTCTGAATGGTCGAAAGGAGGAATGTTTAGATAATAAGAGAGATATTAGCCAAATAAGCTGAATATGGGAAGAATACGACCGAAAGAGTGTCGTGAATGGGCATCCGAGAGTGGAGCGAAGTATGGGGATTTAACGAAGTGTCGTTAATTGATTGGATTGGATGAAATGCTAAGTGTAAGCATATTTTAGGTGTCTACATTTTCCCCTCTTTGGGGTGGCGTAAGCGACGTCACTTCAAAGAAAGTAGACAAGCATAAACAAGTAGAAAATTTTGAAGGGATAGAAGAAAAATGAGAATAATGAAGGATGCCCCCTTGATTGGCGATGGGGTGATAGAAGAACTCGATCGACTATCGAAAAGATGACAGAAAGATAATAGAAGAAATGATAATGTGAAGAAGAAGAAAAGAAAGGGGATATAGAAGAAAAGGAGTATGAGAAAGGGGAATGAGCTAACATCCATCCAATTCCTTTTAAACAACTTTATTTTTCATCATATTGCTAAATATCTTCATCATTAGTCCTTATTAAAAAGAATGAACAAAAGTGTAGTATGACATGAAAAGCCATATATGAACAAATGTCCATTCTTAAAAAAAAACCAACTCCATGCAACATACAAAATGCAATGCAATACGAGAAAGTAAAATATGCCTAACTCCATGCAACATACATAATGCAATGCAATACGAGAAAGTAAACAAGCTAAACCTAACAGAGAAACAAGTACCATGTTTTTGTTATCAAGCTTCAGTTCTAACCTATTCGAATTAACGACAAGGGTTAATGATGGTTCCCAAGCAAGGATACATGCAAAGGGAAAATGGAGGAAACTTTGGTCCGATGAAAAATTAATGTGCACTACAAAATAGTACCAGGCAACTTGTTGTGCCCTAGAGTCTGATGAAGTAAGCAACCTAACTTTTGTTGATGGAGGTAGATCAAGATGATCCGTGAGTTGCACACATGAACAAGTGAGAACCAAAGAGCAACGTTTTGTAGGATGATTTATATTGTTTAGAATTTTTCTGAAACATATTTGAACATTTTGATTTTTCTAACATATTTGAATGTTTTGATTTTTCTAACATATTTGAATGTTTTTGTGATTTTTCTAACATATTTGAATGTTTTTGATGATTTTTCTAACATATTTGAATGTTTTTGTGATTTTTTTGAAAATTTTCTGAAACTATGTATAGGAAGACGAGGAAGCGTGGATGCCCCTAGCAATAGATGGGATGTACAAGGGCATAAGGCCACATGCGTATGAGAAAGGTGAAGATGCAAAAATGCCCCAAGCAATTAGGTGGGAGTATTCAAAGGAAAACTCTTCACAGGTAGAAGCGGGACCTAAGGCCATTATGGATAGGTTCAACATGATGGTGAACGTAAACCAATGAAGTCTTTGGGAAGAAGCAAGGATGCCCCAGCGTAAGTTGGCTTAAAAGCACATGATAGAAAGGAAGAAGAAGATTATTTTTGTCGAAGGGAACAAAGGTGTCCAAAAACATGGAAAACAAGTAATCTTATACACATGGATGTTCTGAACGAAGTAGAAGAACAATGTGAATGATATGAATGTAGCTTAGAAGCCTCGCGATGAAGAAGCGATTAGCCAAAGGCACAAATCGTGAGACAAGATACAGACTAGAGCAAGAGTCTGAACAAGGTCCAAAAAGACGCCTGGTAACATACTAATCTTGTTTACTCATAGAGATCTAGTGTGTGCATGTGGAATTTATTACCTCTTGAAGGGAAGATTTAATAGACAACAAGTGAAGATACCTAGCCAATGTGTAGGAATGATTTATTTTGATAGGTGATTTTGTGAATGGAGGGTGAAAGGATAGTCATACATTGCTCCGCTGCTAGCCAAACGTCCATAGCCCTGACGGAGATGTATTTGATTCTAATCACAACATTGCTCTCTTTGCGCCGTCATGACATCCATAGCCCCGATAGAGATTATTGGAAATACCCCAAGAGAGAGTTATATATCAATTTGATTTTGCTTTGTAGCTTTTAGCTTTTGATTTTTGATTGATTTTGATTCTTTTGCTTTCTGAAAACTTATTTCATATCTCTTGTTTGACAAGGGGTTTAAGAACCACTGATGGCTTGATGGAAGGAGGTGGAAGTGATTGTGATGACGATATTGGCTAGCGTCAACAAATATGTCCAAAAGTTCTTCGCAACAAGTTTATTAGATGGTGAATGTGATAGGATCTCTAAGAGGTCAGTCATTCTTTAATTTACCAAGGTGATAAAAGACCAGGTCAAACGGATACCATAGAGATAAATGTCACAAAATGCGTGTGAATAAGATAACCAAAATATCACCAAAGGGATGAAAATGGTAGGGAGACTTGCAGAAAATAGCAAGGAAGGGAAGAAAGAAACATCCATGTGTACACAATACCTGATTGCAATGTTTGATCTTTTTACCTTTGATTTTTGTTGTGTTTTCTCAATGTTTTTTGTATTTTTGAATTGTTTTTTATTTTTAGATTTTTGTGATTTTAAGAGTTTGGGACTAACAAAGTCACTCGTGTGGTAAGATCCAACAACAATGTTTGTGACTTCCTTAAAAAGGAGACTAGCGCGCTTTTTTATCGAGAGTGATATTATCCCGATCTCGATGATTGAGGTGAGTTCACACTCAATAAATGGCTGTGATTTGTTCTCAAACATGGATTTTGTATGTGGGAGATTTAATTCCCCATCCACAAAGTTTATGCACTTTACGCCATACTTGATGGTTACGTTGGTGTGCATTCTTGAATCGCGATTGATTTAGAATTTTGAGATTGTTTGATTTGTTGGGAGCTATAGAGATCTTTGCAGTTTTGATTTGAGCTTGATTAAGAAACTATTTGGGTTTCTTATAAGCTAACATGTGACTTGTTTGATCTTGAGAAGGAGAAGAAAGTGAACGTGGACGTTTAGAATTGATGCGAGAAATGACCATGGGCTTGCCACCATCTTTGGTAGAAGAATAATGTGATGGATGAAAAGGATACGGTCCAAGGATTGAAGAAGAGGGGCTACCGGGAGGCGAGCTACTGATAGAAGATGATGAAGGGCTTCCAGGATGTGGCCCAAGAATAGAAGAAGAAGGGCTACTAGGACATGACCCATAGATGTAAGATAATGGGCTACTAGGATGTGGCCCAAGAATAGAAGATGATGGACTACCCGGGGGTGATCCATACCTAGAAGACAAGGGGCTAGTTGGGCATGCCCCAAGAATAGAAGATAGTGGACTTCTTGAAAATGTCCCACAAATAATAGAGGAAGGGCTACTAGAAGGTGACCCACACCTAGATGATGATGAAGGGCTAATTGCGTTAACCCCATAAGAGATTAGGATTGAGGAATTATGATAGACAAGGAGTGATTGGGTGATGAGAAGATCACATAGAACTTCATCCGGAATAGAGTTGCTTCTATTCTTTCATTCTCTTGAGAACAGATAAGGGTTAGGGCTAGGAGGAATACCCATTGAGTGTTGGGAAGGTGTGTGCGTACGTAGAGAGATCAGATCGATTGTGAAGAACTCTTTTTTTCTGGGAAGGACTACCTATAAGTAAGAATACAAGACCACCAGATCTTAGTTAGATAATAAGTGAGGGAACTGCCTTGGGCCCAGGAAATATTAGACTTCCTTTCGAAGGTGGTCAGTTCCCCTTTTAATATGAATTAATGCAAATGATAATAAAGAAGCTATTGCGAAATCACGATTTAGGTACCTTGTTAAAAAGCAATAGAGACTAAACTACCAATAATAAAATGTCATGATGTTTGTTTGGTCACCGGTTATTGATGCATTCAGATCAAGTTACAAGGATAGACCCAGCTGGATATGAGATTGTTTGGGGGTAAATAAGGGAAAGGTTGGTTTTGGTATAAGTCACAGTGACCGATGCCGGTCACTGGATAACCGACTGCGGTTATAACACCGATACCGGTAGAAGATAACCGATATCGGTAGGGGCAGTGATTTAGGGGTTTCGAATGGAAGTCAGTTGTAAGGTGGTTATGGTGTTTATAGGGTTAATAATGATGATGGGGGGTAGTAGGGTGATGGAGAAAACTCAGAGAGTGAGAAAACTATCTTTGGGGCAATATCGAGGTTGATGAATGAAAGTTAGGTGCAGAGTGCTTTGTCACGGGTGGTAGATCTAGGAGTGAGCTTATAATTATTATGAATTAAAAGTTCAAGAAATGGTGTTTAGAAACATACAAGATACTACTTACTAGTTCCTGATGAAGATACAGGTCCAAGGAATGTGGTGGCGACAGTAAGGCTTAGTTGGGATGATCCAGTATTGGAAAGTGAGAGCTGATGAAGCTATCCTTAGTCTTTTCCAATGCTTGGAAGAGTGTGACAGTGATCTAGTTGCTCGCCATGCCTCTTGGCCTCGATCCTCTTCTCTCGTAACCTCTTCTACTTGTTTCACTTCTCCCTCTCCGCCAAATGAATTCCATCTCCCTTGTTTTTGGTTGGGAGGTCATTTATAGGAACCGATGGTGGTTGCCTAACCGACGCCTGGCCGCAGTAGGGACCGATGTCGGTTAGGTCAAAGTTGGTTATTTTTAGTAAGTCAAAGTTGCTATTTTTAGTAAAATAGCCAACTTTCCCTTTTTCTCCCGAGGGGGGTTAGTGTGGGCTTGGTCAAGTCATTATTAGGGTTGCTTTTGTGGGTGAGGGGTGATGAGTCATGGGTGTGGGTCTGGACCAAGTCATAGGTCTTAATTAGGTTAGTTTAGGTTAGGGCTAGGTCACGGTGAGGTGGTGAGATGAGGTGTGGGGTTGAGATGTGGATTTATTAATTATAAGGTAATTAATAAATCATTAGGTGTGTAAGGGTTAGGTGGTGAGGTAGGGTTAGGTTGCGGGACGAGATACGGGGTACAGGGTGTCGTAAGACCCAAATTTGGTGTCTACATTTGCCCCTTGTTGTCATGTAGCTTGTCGTGTAAAGCTGCACTGACAATAATAAGAAGTGGTTGCCCCAGTTAAGGGTATAGGTAATCCCCCTCAAATCTATCACAGATTGAGGTGACGTGAAATCAAGGATAGGGTTGATAAAGGGTGAATGATGATGAGATGATGGTAAGATGGTGGGGTAAGTTCAAGGAAGTAGACACACATTGAAATGCAATAGTGCGACTAGGGTACATGGTTTGAAGAGCAAACAAGCAATTCATAGGCAAAGGTCGATAGTTTATCCAAACAAGGTTGATATAATCCTGGTATCCAAGGCATAGGAAGTAGCTCCAGGGGATATAACGGGGAAGGTACCGGAACGTTTAGGCATGTTCGGCAGTACCAAATGGTTGGTTTGGTTGAGATAAACGTCACGGTCTCGGTCTAAGCAAAGCTGGTTGGCTGATCAATTCAAGTATCCTAGTCATGCTAAAACACGAACATGTGAGCTCGATTGAACAAACAGCTACATTATGGGTGGATAGAATCGTAATTTGTGGGCTTTTTTGGTCGAGGTACTTAATGGTGCGCCGTGGGTCGGGCCGATTGGTGGTTGCGCGCCTCGGGTTGGGCCAATTGGTTTTTGGCTGCGCCTCGGGGTCGGGCCGAGTGGTTGGTGCGGCCTTGGGTCGGGCCGATTGGCTAGGTGGGTCGGGTGGGGGCCTCGGGGTTGATTGGCCGATTGGTTCATGGCGCGCCTTGGGTTGGGCCGATTGGATTGGTTGTCGCGGCCTCGGGTCGGGCCGATTGGTTGGTTGCAGCCTGGGTCGATTGCGGGGCCGATTGGTTGGTTGCGGCCTTGGGTCGGGCCGATTGGTTGGTTGTGGCCTTGGGTCGGGCCAATGAATTCAAAATAAGGCTATTTAGCAAAGGCCGGGGTAGGTGATGTGGTGAAAAATAGAGTTTGGTGGAGAAGAGCAGGAGTTAGGGTAAACTAGGCAGGTAACCGATATCGGTTAGTTATGACCGGTATCGGTTAGAAGACCGATATCGGTTTTCTAGGGCGCGCCATAACCGATATCGGTTAGAGGTCAAAACCTATAAAAAGAAAAAATACGGCGTGTCATTTTCACATTGTGAATTTGAGTGCCAACCTGTTTCTTGTCTGAGTTTTGAATTGATTGGGTTGGGTATTTGGGCTGAGTTGGCACTAGTTGAGTGGGGGAGTGAGTTATTGGTAGGCCCCAGAGATCAGGAGGCAGAGTTTGATTGGTTGAGGACCCTGCTGAGGAGATTTGGAGCTATGGCACAGCCTGGAGGAGCAGGAGGTGCTGGAGGAGCTGGACCACCACCACCTATCCCACCACGACGACGTGTAGTCATACCGGTAGGCTCTAAATCCCTCTTTGTGTGAAGTTGATGAATTTAGCTAGGATGTGGGTTTTGGGGTAGGAATCTAAAATTTGAGAAAATAATGAATAAATGAAGGTAAATCGTAAAATGGAGTGGGTAGATATGTTAGGTAAGTCAAAACGGCAGGGTGGGTAAGTTTTTAGGCAATTGGGCTGGGTAGATGGGTAAAAAATAGAAAAAGGGGATTTGGGGGCCATTTTTGGTCCGGCCCCGAAATCCCACAGTGACCGATGTCGGTCACTAGCGACGCGGCATCGGTCACACGGCATCAGTCAGTCACAAAGTTGTATAGAGTAGTGGTTATAGAGACCGAGGCACGGTCATGTGTCGACCGACGTCGGTGCATAAAAGTTGGGTATAGACAAGGAGTGGGGGACCGATGGCGGTCGAGGGTGACCGGTACCGGTCACCATGGGTAGGAGGAAAGGGTGTGAAATTTGTTGTGTTGGTTTGTTGTAGGTGGGTAGGATAGATTTGTGGGGTGAAGGGGGAAAAGGTAGAGTTGCTAGGAAAGGTTATTGGGGTGGGGGTAATTGGGTGGTGTATGAGTGGGGTAGGTGGTAGGTTGTGGGATAGGTAAAGGGATATCAGAGGTGTTTGTTGGGTGGGGTTAGTGATATTGGGGTTATTGGGTAGTTGTTTTGTAAAGGGTAGGCCTGATGGAGTGGGTTGTTTTTGCAGGCACGCCAAAGAGCTGACGATGCGGGATCGGATGCCGCCTCTACTGGGGTGGATGCGGCCACATGTGACTGCAGCAAAGGGCAACATGCGGGAGGTGGACTTGGTGGAGTCCAGAGGTATAGGGCTATGGATAGGGACCATAGCCTGATGGTTGCCCTCATCGAGAGATGGGATCCGATAACCAATGTCTTCCATCTCCCTACTGGAGAGATGACAGTCACACTAGAGGATGTGTATCACATCCTGAGACTACCGATCATAGGTGAGGCGGTGTTCCAGGTGGATGCCGAGACAACGATGGATAGCATCCTGCAGGTATTCGGGGATGCAGCCCCATTGATTACGTACCATAGTGCGAGCATCTACCGCTACGGCACGATATGTATCGCACATCGACTGCAGAGACATGGCTCGCCTTGCCGTGCCGATGATGATGGTATCACCCGCTTCGCCTCCCGACTCGCAGAGGGAGGCCGCTTCCCATGGGCTCTGATGGGAGTATTACATGAGATGGTGGAGGAGCACACCTGCTATGCATGGGCACCGGTGTATTTGGTGCAGCTATACAGAGAGCTCTGGGGCTATCACCGTATGAGGTGATTCGGGATATGCTCGACATTCTTGCTACACTGGGCCTACGAGCATATCGTGTGTTTACGACAGTAGGGTTTCCCCAGCAGCCAGGGCCACAGGAAGTGTATAGGTATGGGTTTCAGAGGTGGTTGGGGGTCGTGGGCCAGCCACGAGCGGTTATCGCAGGGCGAGATGTCACGTATTACAGGCATATGTTAGAGGGCCTGACCGCACTAGATATTATATGGAGGCCATACAGAGGCCATCAGCCCCGTGGAGGAGCCCGAGCACAGCTGCGATGGATCCAGTACATCTTCTGGATAGCTGGACGGAGACCCGGGGAGCATGAGCGGATTCCCCTAGAGAGGGTATGACGATAGTTGGGCCTACGACAGGATGAGCCACCTCCCTTCCCACAGTATCGGAGGGAGGATGTAGAGGCACCACTGCCTCTTCCGCAGCCATTGGACCCAGTCTGGGTCAGCAGAGACCGACCGATGATGATACGGTGGATGACGCCGGTGTTACAGGTGCATTTTTGGTTTGGTGGGCAGGGCAGAGGGCAGCCATGAGAGCACAACCCGCACAGCCAGATTTGGTGGCTGTTATAGCAGAGAGGGACCGTCTCTTGGGCCAGGTGTAGTTATTACAGGCAGCATTATTGCACAGCATGTGCATTGGGTGCACAGGGTAGCTGGGCAAGCATGGCCCACAGCAAAGTACGTGCAGCATAGCACAGTACATGTACACCTCGTGCACAAGCAGCATGTGCAAGCACAGCACATGCCTCAGCATGTGTGCAAGTGTGCACAGTGTAGGTGCAGTGGCGTACCTCAGCACAGGTGTACACAGTAGGTCAGGGTCCACTTCTATTAGGAGTCGGGGACCAGCCCCACCAGCCATGGTGGCACGGCCCGATATATGGAGGCGAGAGCGAGGCCCGATATTATCAGGATGTACTAGATGGTACCGGGGCCGACTATCAGCCATATGCAGCTCACAGAGCCGAGACGTCCCGGAGTCACAGGTCACAGGGGGCATAGCCCCAACCGGTGGGTCAGTGACGGGTAGGAGGTGAGATCCAGACAGGGCCAGCTGAGAGACGAGCCGAGGGAGGGGGAGAGAGCTGAGTCACCCCAGGAGCAGAGATGGGTTTTGTTGATAGAGACACCGGTCTGCGAACCGAGTGTGTATATAGAGGCCTGCGTGCCCTCATAGGATTTATGTATTCATTTTTGTTGTATATACCGGCCTGCGAGCCGAGTACATGTTGTATAGTTGATACCGGCCTGCGAGCCGAGTATATTTTTGACATGAGAGGCCGGCCTGCGAGCCGAGTCGAGATTTTGACAGAGACAAGCGGCTTGCGTGCCGACTTTGTATTTTTTTTGATGACAGAGGCCCCATGCAGGGAAAGTTGTATATTGTAACATTGTTTTGATGATATATATAGATGATGAGGTTGATCCATATGGTGTGTATAATTGTGGATTTGGTGCATATATTATAATGTTTTATGTTTTTTGTCGATGGTATTGGAATGTTTGTGATGTATATATAAATGATGTTGATGATGTTTTGATGATATGCATATGTTTTGAAATATTGATGTTTATTATGATGATGGATGTTGATAGTGATGTCATTATGCAGGGAAAAGAGGCGGGCGCCGCCAAAATTTTGCAAAAACAAAGAGAAGGCCTGGATATAATCAAAATAGGTATAGGTTGACCGATATCGGTTAGATAACCGATGTCGGTCACTATTGACCGATACCGGTTACATAACCGACATCGGTTATGTTAAAACAAGCTTTTCTAAAAATAGAAAAGCTGGGGAGGCAATTTTAGATTCTTATTTTTAGAGCCATGCAACATGTTAAATACGAGGATGCGAGGCTGTTGTTGTCCATACAGGGTAGTTGCATGGGAGAATTGAGTGATAAGGAGGAAAGAGACAGGTAAAGTGATCATGAGCTTGGAGTAAGAAGGCGTAAAGGCAAGTAATAGTGAAGAGGGTGGTGAACATGGTGAACAAGGAGAAGCATCCAATGGGCAGAGAGGAGAGGGAAGACAGGTTCCACCTCAAACTGCTGCATCCCAGGAGGTATATATGATTTTTGGTTGGAATTAAATTTTTGCATGCATATGAATAGGATGTGGGAAGGTAAGTGGGTAGAGATGAAAAAGAAAGGTGATAGGCAAAAGGTTTGGGATGGGGTGAGTGTTGTAGGGTAGGTAATCAGGTGTTGGAGATATGTGCGTAGGTACAGAGAGGGGAAAACGAGCGCAGAAGTTATCATAGGTGGTTTTTTTTTTTTTGAGTGGGGTGGTTGGAATTGACAGTGACCGATATCATTTAGGAATAACCGGTATCGGTTAGGTAACCGGTATCGCTGTTATAACCTATAACCGATATCGCCATCTTGTGTAAAGTTGCGGATTGTGATAAAAACACGTGGGAAGTTATTTGTTGATTTGTTGTTTGTTGGTTTAATGTGTGTAGGCATAGGCAAGGTTGAGGATGAATGATAGGGTGTCAGCTTTGTTGTCACGGGTCCGAGTGGATGTAACACCAGCTGAGTGGGCATTAATAAACCATGTGGGGTTAAGCGGAATCCGCTATTATTCACGGATCGCACGCAATCATGCTATGTTGTAGGTGCTGATTGAGAGATGGAATCCTGAAAAGAATACCTTTATCTGCCAACAGAGGGAGATGACAAAGTGACGTTAGAAGATGTGTTCCAAATTTTGAGACTCCAACCACAGAAGACCAAAGTGTATCGTGCAGGCCTAACGGCGCGGGCAAAGCGATGATAACGGCAAAGTATTTGGTCCACCGCACGAGATTTGACACAATCGAGGTTTGACATTCACTTATGGTATAATGTTCATGTGGCACACCCCGAGGAAACAAGGTCATAAAGTGGTATTAATGATAGCGGTGGGGTATTATGCATTACCTAGAGCGGATGGGGGAAGATTTCGAAATCATTGATGTGTATTATTCGTGAGATGATAGAAGGTAGCGTTACTTTCGCATGGGCACCTGCATATCTTGCGGAGCTATACAGGGGTTTATGGGCATGCAGTGAAATCACAGACTACACTGGATTGTGCATACTTATTACATTGTTGGGCCTATGAGCACATTGTGTGTGTGTGACCAATAGGCCGACCAATCCAGGAGGAGAGACAGGAGTGCAGAGGTTGGGATTCAGACGATGGGTCCAGACAGAGCAAGAGGCAAGAGCCGAAACCGTGATAGATGACGCGAGTATTATAGGTAGATGTGGGAGATGGTGACGATTGTGGATATCCGTTGGAGGCCTTATGGGAACTACATGGTGATGGCGAACATAGCCGAGGATTTGAGGGGTGTAGAGTGATTGAGGTGGATCATGGGACACAGGCCAGGTGAGTACGAGAGGATTCCTCTAGATCGCGTGCGGTGACAATTTGGATTTGTTCAGGATATACCCATGGCTCATAGACCATACAGGAGGATCGACGCCGAGGCACCCTTCTCACCTCCATGACCGACACTTCCAGAAGGACCAGAGAGACAAGCCGATCGCAGGTAATGGATGCAGGAGTGACAGAGTCTTATAGATTATGGTGGGTAGCAGAGCTGCGAGGTACACGTGAGAGGGCCGATCATCCTGACATAGCTGTGATTACAGCGGAGAGAGACCACCTGCAGGGTTTAGTTCACCAACTTCAAACACAGGTGAATGAGACAATGGGATTGTTAGAGGTTTCACAGTCACGAGTGGAGAGACTAGAGGCAAGATTCCTCCACGCGAGAGGGCGTATTCATATGTTACAGGAGAGATTGGTGGATCAGTGGGAGGAACCAATAGCAGTGGCCCCTTTGAGGATGGAGAGGCCAGGTGAGTGGCATCGATGATCACCATCACTACCTGGTTTGGGATGAGGCACGGGGCCTACGTGAATTTCATAGGGGTAGAAGAATAAATAAGGATGCCGACTCAACGTGGCACAATCGATGATAGAGAAGATGTATTTGTTTAACATCTAAATAAAACTGAATATGTATGTTGATTTTGAGTTTATGATAATAATAAGAAATGTTTGTGTTTTGAATGTTTGGATTGATAAAGGAAAAGGTGAGTGTTATCAATATAAATATGTGAAAACATTTATATTTTTAAGCAAAACACAACACATGATAGGTTATGGTAGGGGATGGTCGAGCTAACCTTGGGAGACCCCATGTCTCCTAAGTGCTGCCTACATAGCCCATTGCACAAAGCAAGGAGGGGCCTCAGATCGATGTAGTTCTCCTTAGACCAGGAGAGGTGAATCGTGTAATTTGGTTGTGGTTAGGCAATTTGTTGGTTGGTAAAAATTTTGATATTGGTAGGGTAAGGGTTGTTGGAGTTGGTAAGGTATAGGTGAAGTGAGGGTTAGCTTACCCAAGCATTAGGGAACCGTGTCCCCGATTAAGGTCAACACATAATCCTAGATTCGGTAAAAGAGGCAAAAATGTCCCATAGTTGGAAAGAGCTAAACAAACCACGTATTATCATAGGATGAGCTTGAATCTCTAGGTACTTGCATATGTGAGAAGTCAATAGGTGGAAAGAGTTGTATAATCACAATATATCGTTATACGTCACGTCCCTTGAGTTTTGTTGTTTTGAAAATGGTGAGGTGAGGTGGATGGTATGGGTCAGGCGTAGAGGACTTGTTATAAGGTGATTATTTGACGAAATAGATCCAAACCTAAATAGATGAGTCCATGACTCAAAAGTGCTTTTGAATACTTTTTATTTTTCTCGGATATAGAATGATCGATCGATGGGAAGTCTATATGGGATATGCATTTTGTTGTTTCTTGAGGTCTTCACGAAGCTGATCAATGCGAGAAGCTTTTGATAGAGGCTAACTTTGTATAGTTGTCCTTCAAGGGAGCAGTCTACTTATAGTAGCATGATGGCTTTGCACATAG
Organism: Taxus wallichiana var. yunnanensis; assembly: GCA_018340775.1. NCBI lineage: Eukaryota > Viridiplantae > Streptophyta > Pinopsida > Cupressales > Taxaceae > Taxus > Taxus wallichiana. The sequence continues at coordinate 9,680,337 of CM031240.1, read as the reverse complement.
CTATCCTTCGAGGGAGCAGTCTAGTTTATAATAGCAGATGCGGCTTTACACATAGCTGTCCTTCGAGGGAGCAGTCTAGTTTAGAGCTTAGAGGTCTAGATGTCCATTTGGCATGAAGTATCTAGTTTTGCAGGAAGTTTGACTCAAGAATATCCTAATCGTATAATTGAGAACTTGTTATTTTGATACTTTTAAGTCATGGACCAGACTAAAAAGGGGAAGGCATCTTTAAGAGGAGGTGATGATCAAACCATGTGAGCTTGATTCTATTTTGAGATGCACGAAACAAGGTGTATGAGGTGGTAAATGAGCTCAAGGGACGAGCGCAAGGTAGATAAGAAGTGATGTAACACTAAATTCAACAGTAGAATGGTCAGAGATGCAAGGCATTAAGGGGTTTAGGCTCGGGTTTACCATTAAGCGAAGCTAAACGATAAGTACCTGATCCATAGGTGTGAGTGATAATGTAAGGCCCAATCCAATTAGGAGCAAATTTTCCACGTTTGCTCTTTTCTAGTTTGGTTACATGTTGATTCTCTTTGAGGACAAGATCACCAATCTTAAAGGTACGCTCATGAATTCGCTTATCATAAGCACGCTTAATGCGCTTTTGATAAATTTGAAGGTGGTCAAGAGCTGTAAGACGACGCTCGTCAAGAAGCTCTAATTGGGCTAACCGCTCTTGGCGGAAGTCATCATTGGTGAGAATATCCTGAAGAGATATTCTGAGAGAAGGGATTTGTATTTCGAGAGGCAAGACAGCCTCAGTACCATACACCAGAGAGAATGGTGTGGCATTAGTGGAAGTATGAATGCTGGTATGATAAGCCCAAAGGGCAAAGGGGATGTGATCATGCCAGTTTTTCCTAGAATTGTTAACGACTTTCATGAGAATTTTGATTAAGGTTTTGTTAGAAGATTTAGCTTGTCCATTTTGCTTGTGGATAGTAGGGTGACGAGAAGCTAAGTTTGATACCAAAGTTGTCACAAAGGTCTTGTAACAACTTATTTTTGAAAGATTTTCCATTATCTGTTATCAGGCGATGAGGAACACCAAAACGACAGATAATGTGATGATTGATGAACTCAACGATTTTTTCTTTTTTGGTTGAAATGAGTGGAACGGCCTCCACCCATTTAGTGTAATATTCGGTTTCCGTGATGATCCAATGGTGATGCTGCGAAGAAGGTGGGTGAATCTCGCCAATAAGGTCTAAACCCCATTGTGAGAAAGGCCAAAGATCTCGTGTGACCTGTAACGGGTGGCTAGGAGTATGTTGAAGGTTGGCATGTTGTTGACACATAACACAATGCTTAACATATTCGCAAAGTAGTCTTTATTGAGAGTAGGCCAATAATATCCTAGGCGAAGGATCCGCTTGGCCATGGCGAGGCCACTAAAGTGCCCGCCACAAAGTCCATCATGGATTTGTTGGGTGGTATGAGCGACTTCAACGGCCGTTAGTTAGACAAATGAAGGAGGATACCATCGAAGCCACGTTTATAGAGGAGTCCCCCCATGATGACATAACGAGAAACACTTTTAAGAAAAGCACGTTTTCCATTACTAGTAAGGTCAGGTGGTAGAATAGAGGTTGTAAGGTAGTCGTGAAATTGGTGATACTGTATCCTGTGAATCAACAGATACATTATTTACCATACAAACATCCGAACTAAGTAAGATGGGGCAAAGAGTTGTTGGACCAAGACAAATATGTCCGAGTCAGTTGGTGAGGCCGGAATTTGTGAGGCCAAGCAAGCCATAGTATCTGTAAATTTATTAGTTGAGCGGGGAATGGTTTGGATAGAATAATGAGAAAATAAGGTCAAAAGTGAATCCACGTAATGTTTGTACTTTTGAAGTTCCTCATTTTTACATTGGTAGATGCCAGTAACTTGATTTACTACCAATTGAGAGTCACCGAAAATATTAATAGACTTCACACCTAAGTGTAACGCAACGTGGAGACCCAAAACAAGGGCCTCGTATTCCATTGTATTGTTAGTGCAGGGGAAATCGAGCCTGAATGAAAGAGGCATAGGTTCACCTTCAAGAGGAATGAGAACAATGCCCGCCCCTCCACCGCGCTGGCATTTAGATCCATCGAAGAAGAGGGTCATTAGATACGACACATCACTGAGTGAAAGAGTTGCGATGAGTTCATCAGGGAAAGTAAAATTGGTAAATTGTTCCCTGTAAAGGGGCTTCATGAGTTGGTCTATGATAGTTTGTCCTTTGACTGATTTCTGGTGTACAAACTCAAGGTCGAGGTCGGCGAGGAGCATAAGCCATCGGGTGATGCGTTGGTTTAGATGAGGTTTGGCATACATATAATGTATGGGGTCAGCATTGGTGATGACAAAAGTTTTGTGATTCAGGAGGTAATGTCGGAGTTTGGTGGCCACAAATGATAGGGCTAGGCACAAACTTTTCTACGTGTGTATACCTAGTCTCGTAATCCACAAGAGTATGGCTTATGTAATAAACTACTTGTTCTCGATGCTCAGAGTCACGATGTGCGAGCATGGCTCCTATAGCATGGTCGGTGGTAAAGGTAAAGGTAGAAAGGGCGATCGTCCTGAGGTGGGACAAGCACGGGTGGCTGCAAGAGATAAGCTTTAAGAGCCTCAAAGGCTTGGTGGCACTCCTCGCTCCATTGAAAGACAATGTCCTTTTTAAGGAGATGATGGAAAGGTTGACATCGATCCGAGAGTTGTGAAATGAAACGCCGGATAGATTGGAGTTTTCCCTACAAACTACGTAATTGTTTGAGGTTAGTGGGTGGGGGCATTTCTAGGATAGCTTTGACTTTAGCTGGGTCGACCTCAATGCCACGCAAAGAGACGATAAAGCCAAGGAGTTTTCCCGAAAGGATGCCAAAGACACATTTCTTTGGTTGAAGATGAACATAGTATTGTAACAGGTGATCGAAAATAATGGTTAAAACATCGAGATGTTCACTATGATGTTTGGATTTTCCAAGAAGATCATCGACATAATCCTCGAGGATAGTGTGCATAATGTCATGAAAAATATAAGTCATAGCCCGCTGATAGGTCGCACCAGATTCTTAAGGCCGAATGGCATGACACGATAGTAGAAGGTCCCCCAGGGGGTAATGAAGGTGGTTTTATGTTGATCGGCCGGGCTACCAAAATTTGATTATATCCCGAGAAGCCATCCATGAGAGAAAGCATCTCATGGCCCGCAGTGAGATCAACAAGTTGATCAATGCTAGGTAGGGGAAGTCATCCTTTGGGCAAGCGAGGTTAAGGTCCCAAAAATCCATGCATATCCGAAGTCCCCCCGTCGCTTTAGTGACAGGTACGACATTAGAAATCCATTATGATAGTCAATAGGTAAGATGAAAGAAACAGAAAGGAGGTGTTGAAGCTCTTCTTTCACCAAGAGGGCAATGCGTGGATGCATTTTTCTTAGTTTCTGTTTAACTGGTTTAGAGTCTGGTTTCAGAGTGATGTTATGGACAGCAATGTCGTGGATCGATTCTGGCTCGGGCGTAGGACCAAGCAAAAGCTTGATTACGGGCACGGAGGAAGGTAGTGAAGGCGGCTTGTTCTAATGCGTCGAGAGATTGTCCGATCTTTAAAATGTGAGGATCATCCTCCATGTGGATGTTGATTTCTATAGTCGATTCATTCAACATAGTTTGGGTGTCAGATGGTAAGGCACGTTGAATATAAGAGTCATCCGCACCAAGGTAGGTGAGGATGGAGTCATCATCCTGGCACTCCACAACATTAATTGAAGGTGAATCTTCTTCGATCATGTCTGGATACAAAAGGGGGAGAGAAGATGGGTCTTCACTATCGTGTTGATAAGTGAGAGGACCCAGGAAGATAGCATTCACGAAAAAAAAAAAGTTAGGAGGGATAGATTCCGGTCTATCGACTCTGTGGGTGAAGATGGAAAAATGGGCGATGATGGTTCGGAAGGGGTGACTTCATTGTTTTCCTGGATACAATTGACATGAGGTTTCTTCGGTGTAGGTGGTTCAAAAAATCCAAGACCACGACGATCTTTGTGTTTGCGGGTAGTTACGGGAATGATCGTATGTCGGCCTTGTTCATAAAGACCGAAACCAAAACCCTTCCAAGCACAACAAGTCGTCAGAAGGTGAGGGCAAAACGACGGTTGGTTAGATATCAAAAATCAGATTGGAAGGGAACCACACCAAGGGGAGGTTCAGGGGTGACAGAGGATGTGTCGACACCCCCATACGTTAGGTTGGTGTGGCAATTAGGTGGTCCGTAGGAGATCACCTCCCCCACACGATGGTCGTAGGTAGGATGCGCATGTAACTGTCCATACTCCTGTGGGGTATGAAAGGTGCTAACATTGTATAGGTGGTATTCCCCTAGCGTAAGGCATTGAAAAACATCTACCAAGGGATCTGAAGTTGGGATGTTGTCCGGGGAAGGAAGTGGTATTCGCGGCGGTGGGTTCATTGGTCGAAGGTGTGAGTGTGGTTAAGGTGGATGGTGGAGGCGTGGTTGAAGTAGATGGTTGGGCTGGATCAATGGGTGCCTTGACGGTACAAGCACATCATTAGGGCGATATAACATATTGCAGGTTTTGAAGGGGAAGTGTCAGCTTTGACGGTGTATGACTTCCCCTCATACTCAAATTTGATGCATCTATGTAAGGTGGAGGGAACACATCCCATAGCCCGGATCCAAGGGCGGCCTAACAACATGTTGTATCGAATTCTCCCTCAAGGACATAGAAGAGTTGGGTAAGGTACGTGGCCCTACACGAATGTTAAGGATCACGGTGCCTAAGGTAGAAGTAATAGCATCGTTGAATGAACGCAACATGGTGGGGTTGGCACACATGCAGCTAGGAGGGATATTCATCTATTGGAAGGCTTTGGAAGAGATGATGTTTAGGCTAGCACCCCCATCGATCATAACACGACGTACCCTGGATGTCCCGGATGTAAGCCGAGATGAAAAGAGCGGGATCAGATCTTCTGCACCAAAGACGACAATTTCTTCTTCGAAAAAACTGACAGCAGTGGCTTGCTGTACAGGGACAAAAGTGGTTGTGGAGGTAGGTTGTTTGGTGAGAGAAGCGACGTGGTTGGGTGTTAAAATGGAGGCGACGGGAAAGGTTTCATTAGGTAGGACCTCTATCCCTTGAAGGATCTCAATTAAAGCTTGTCGATGCGATTCAGATGTTTGAATGAGATCATAGAGTGTCATTTTGACAGGAGATTGGTGAAGTTGTTTGATCATGGTGTGATGGGAAACTCCATCAGAGATGGGATAGGTAGGTCCACGAATGACCACTTTAGGTGGTGGTGTGATCGGGATGGCAGAAGGAGAAAGAGAGGCCGCAGGTGTGCTTTCTTTAGCTTTTCCATTGTTTTTCTGACCTCGAGTAGCAATGTTAATCATGTTGATCTCGTGAATACGAGAGGAGGAAGATGGTGGGGATAAGTCATTTTTCTCGAGAGGTGGGGTTGCAATGATGATAGATTTTGGTGAGGCGGGGATAGGTGGTATAGGAGAAGGGATCGAAGCTAAGGGCTTCTCTCTCCGTAAATTGTCTTTCTTAGGTTGTCTATCCGAGATAGGTGACTGGCGAAGGATGGCTTTCAAAGCTTTGCATCCTTCTACATCGTGTCCTGGTGTGTGATGGTAAGCATGATTTTAGATTCATCATAACCTATAGGTCGAGGTTTAGATGGATCATAGAGTCTGAGCGGGGGTAGGGAAATGGTCGCATCCCCTACCAACATATCAAGGATCTTGGAGTAAGATCCTTTGAGCGGGTCAAATTCAGATGAAGATGAGGTTGTTGATTGAGTGGGTGAGATTTTTGATTGTTTTGGTAATGGTTGGGTACGAGTGGTTCGTATGGGTGGTGATTTAGGCAAGGGATTTTGATGATTGGTTTTAACTAGGCATGGTTTCTCTACGCAGAAGTTATGTTTAGCTGGTTAGATGATGAGGCCCCAGCTGACGTGGTGGCAGGAAACAACCATGGGGAGAGAGGAGCAACAACAAACAAGTCCTTCGATGATCGAGTTTGCTTAGGGTTGGTAGGTAGGCGAGATACTTGGGGCGATGGTGTTGAGACGCCCGTGAGTGTCTGTAGGGGTGCAAAAGGTATAGGTCGTGTTAAAGAAGATGTGGGAGGCATGGTGTATTGAGGCAAGGTGGAGGGGTGAGGCCCTAATATAGAAGGTAGGTGTGATGGTGAAGGCTGAAGCCGTGCCTGCTATATCGGTGTGATCGGGGGCGAGGGTTTTAGTTGTGGCAGAGGCATAGATTGGACTCGAGGAGATTGGGTCTGTCTCCTAGGTGGATTGACGGCATTATTTTTGGATAAATCTAACCATTTAGGTGGGTGTGTCAGGCTGGGAATTGGTGAAGTCCAAGCGTAAGGGAAGGTTTGGTTAGGTTGATAGAGGTGGCTGAGGGATTCGATAGAGATGAGGGGGGTGAAGGTGAGGACATAGGCATTTTGAGCTTTTGTAAACACCTCGGGTATATGGTAGAGGTGTCTGGATTAGTCATCTGCATTTGAGTAGAGCATGGTGTACTCAAACGCTCCCATAAGACTCGTCTATCTTCTGGGGGATGACAATCTTCACGTGTGAACATGAACTTTGGTATGGAAGAGAGGTGGGTTGTGATTCCGGTCCACTGTGGGTGTGATACAGGGGGTAAATGAGGCGTTGTATCAATGGGTGTTAAGAGGTCAACCGGTCACTGGAAAGATTTAGGTGATGAAGAACTAATAGGTAGGAGGGCATGTTCGAGGGGATCCATCATGATTAAGGAGTTTGGTGATGTAGGCTCAAGGGGTTTCTCCTCTAAGGATGATAGAAAAAGTGGCAAGCCTTCTTCTTTTGCAGCAAGAGTGGTGGAAGGAGATGTTTGGGAAATAGATAAGTTAGATAACATCCGCTCACAATCTTGCAGGGATGTGGTGTAAGAAGGTTCATTTGTGAGAAGAGAACTCTGGGTGGTTAATTCCTTTATGGGTAAAGGAATAGCGGGACTGTCCTCTTGTCCTGATGAAGGAGAAGGGGGTGAGAATCCCTACGTTGGTGAAGAAGCTTGATTCAGAATTTCCTCAATGGAAGCCCTGGGTTGGGAGTTGAAAATCGCATGGATCTCATGCACACTCTTCTCCTCGGCTGAGGTGTCTTGGTTTGTGTTACTGTTAGATGCATGGTTTGGAAATGGTTTGTTGAAGATTTTTAAATTTCGATTAATGGGGCATTAGGATTATCGAGAGTTATATCCCCTGCATCAACCATTTCCTGCACTATGTTTTTCAACATCTTGCAGTTTTTGTGACTGTGTCCCTTCACGCGATGGAAGTTACAGAAGTCATTTTCTTTATACCAAGAAGGTATAGCGCGGGTGGAATCAAACCCGGAGTGAGGTTTAACAGGAGGCAAGGTGATAGCTCCTGCTTTAAGCAATTTGTCTAAGATCACACCATAAGTTTCTCCCAAGGGAGTGTAGTTGATGGGCTCGGCTTTATACTTATAGGTGGCTTTGCTGGGTATTAGACAATGCTTGAGATTTGACCATCACCGCGTGTACTGCACCCTTTGATTTCGAAGCAGCCGATGCGTGAGAGTTGGTGGTGTTGGGTTTGGTGGTAGAGTCTTGGGTCCGAAATTTGAGCTTTTGTTGCGTAACCTCAATTTCTCCTCCTCTAAGGCTCGAATCTCTAGTTTCGAGCCATAGTAAAGGCCTCATCAAAGGTGCGGAAAGTTTGAATTTGGAGGGTGGGAGAAATGTGTTTAGCACCAGCCCGCGTAAAGAGTTTGATGAGCTCGGCCTGAGGTAAGGCGTAAGTAAGTTGGTTGATGAGGCCCCGCCATCGTCCAACGAAATCTGTGATAGACTCGTCTTCAAATTTTGGATGGCATAGAGGTCAGTAATGGATACTTTCTTGGCAATATTGATGGAGAAGTGATCCAAGAAAGATTGGGCTAACTAGTTAAAGGAGAAGATTGAGTGTTGGGCTAAAGCACTATACCACTCCAAGGCAGGTCCTGATAAGGACATGGGAAAGGTATGGAGTAGTAAGGCATCGTCATGAGCAATCAGATAGCAGGCATGTCTGAATGATCGCAAGTGTTGTTGAGGGTCCTCCTTACTATTAAAGCGAGTAAATTTTGGTAATTCCCATTGAGGAGGATATGTATGAAGGGGGACAGAAGGATGAATAGGCTCCCAACAAACTTGCTCGTATGTCAGGGTGTTACGACTTCCTGAAACAGAAGCCTCAAGATTTTGCATCTTGTCCATCATCTGTTTGATTAAATCATTGGTTGGGTTAGATGATGGTGTTGTCATTGTAAACAGAGGAGGATTGGTCCAAGAGCCGCTACTAGACAATGGTGGGATTGAATGTTGATAAGATAATGGTGATGAATGTGTTGGGGCAGCTGAATAAGGGTGTCCTATATAAGAGGTTGAGGCCACCGGATGAATTTGTGGAAATGAAAAGGTGGGCGGAGCTTGTGAGGGAAAGCTCGTGTGTATAGGTGGCAGAGAGCAAGTTATAAAAGAGACAGTCTGTGAGAGAGATGAGGTAGGGTCAGTGGATGGTAGTGATATGTGGGGCCCCAGATTAACGAAAGGAAAGCCAATTGGTGCAGTATGAACCACCGAAGCCACTGAGCTGGGAGACGGGGCTAAGGATGAAGACGGTGAGGTGGAGTTATTAGGTGGGGAAGGGGCTAAGTGAGCGGTGATACTAATAGGCATACCAACGAGGAGCTGACCGTCGGGTGTACGGTCAGGGGTATGAGACAAATAATATTGTACGGCGCTAGGATTAGCATCCAAAAATTTGGCAAATTCCTTATCTCCTACAGGGATCTTGGGAAAATTACTGGTATCCGTAGGATTCCCCATAGGATGCGAAGGGGGTGACTGTGCAAAGGCACAAATGCAGTGCATGTGAAACCATGGCTGCAGCTTGTTTTCGGGTGATAACAACCATGGACAAGAGGACACAACAGGGATTTAATCAATCCGGAATGAAACAACAACAAAATGTTGGAATTGATAGGTTGTTGGTTTGTCAAGAACTGTTAAACACAGTAACCGATATCGGTCAGATAACCGATGTCGGTCAAAATGTAGCCGCGGCGTCGGTCAGTTAACCGATGTCGGTAGTATAGGACCGGTGTTGGTCACTGTGAAAGCAAAGAGAGGATGTAAGAAGCTATTGGTTTGGGGATAACAATGCTTAATATACCTACCAAACTGTCTTGAAGTGATCACTGAAACAATGTATGACAGAGAAACAGAACTAAAAACAAGCAAGATGCACAAGCAAATCAAGAGACTAACCCTAGGATTAGTTTTAATCACTTTGGGCTTATGCCTTAGATGCTAGATGATGTCAATCCTAAACAAAAGACCTAAGGGAGATGTCAAGTTTGTTTTGGCTCATAAGGCTACCTCAATCGGGTGCAGAGGAATACCGCGGGAAGGGGGGATGTTTGAGCTGTTGTGTTGATTATGATGTGATTTGGTATGTGTTGTGCAATGAGAGTAAGATTAATTTCTCATCAATACCGTGGATATCACCCCCATATGTACGACCTGTTACTTAATCTACGTTCACTAGAATTAAAAACAACAAGCAAGAATGTGATGCACGTGTTTTAAACCCAAATCGAAAATGATATTCGATGAAGCAAAGAAGATGACTTTCACTAATGCAAAGATGTGAAAGAAAGACAAATTCTTTTACCAAAATGACAAAATATTTTGTGAATATTTAGAAGAAAGAAACAAGCAAGTGTGCTCCCTATATGAAAGCAAGCAAGAAAGAAAGAAACCCGAAAAGGGTCCCACCGGGCGTGCCAAAATGTTTCGCACAGAATTTTGTCCTAATAGAGTTGCTTCTATCCTTTCATTCTCTTGAGAAATAGATAAGGGTTAGGGCTAGGAGGAATACCTGTTGAGTGTTGGGAAGGTGTGCGCGTACCGTAGAGAGATCAGATCGATTGTGAAGAACTCCTTTTTGTCTGGGAAGGACTACCTGTAAGTAAGAATACAAGACCACCAGATCTTAGTTAGACAATAAGTGAGGGAACTGCCTTGGGCCCAGGAAATATTAGACTTCCTTTCGAAGGTGGTCAGTTCCCTTTTAATATGAATTAATGCAAATGATAATAAAGAAGCTATTGCGAAATCACGATTTAGGTACCTTGTTAAAAAGCAATAGAGACTAAACTACCAATAATAAAATGTCATGATGTTTGTTTGGTCACCGGTTATTGATGCATTCAGATCAAGTTACAAGGATAGACCCAGCTGGATATGAGATTGTTTGGGGGTAAATAAGGGAAAGGTTGGTTTTGGTATAAGTCACAAAGTTGACCGATGTCTCGTCACCTGGATAACCGATCATGCAGTTATAACACCGATACCGGTAGAAGATAACCGATATCGGTAGGGGCAGTGATTTAGGGGTTTCGAATGGAAGTCAGTTGTAAGGTGGTTATGGTGTTTATAGGGTTAATAAATGATTGATTGGGGTAGTAGGGTGATGGAGAAAACTCGAGAGAGTGAGAAAACTGTCTTTGGGGCAATATCGGGGTTGATGAATGAAAGTTAGGTGCAGAGTGCTGCCGGGTGGTAGATCTAGGAGTGAGCTTATAATTATTATGAATTAAAAGTTCAAGAAATGGTGTTTAGAAACATACAAGATACTACTTACTAGTTCCTGATGAAGATACAGGTCCAAGGAATGTGGTGGTGACAATAAGGCTTAGTTGGGATGATCCGGTATTGGAAAGTGAGCTGATGAAGCTATCCTCAGTCTTTTCCAATGCTTGGACGAGTGTGACAATGATCTAGTTGCTCAGTTACAGTCTTGGGCTCGATCCTCTTCTCTGCAACCTCTTCTACTTGTTTCACTTCTCTCTCTCCTGCCAAATGAATTCCGGATCCCTTGTTTTTGGTTGGGGGAGGTCATTTACAGGGAACCGATGGCGGTTGCCTAACCGACGCCGGCCGCAGGGACCGATGTCGGTTAGGTCAAAGTTGGCTATTTTTAGTAAAATAGCCAACTTTCCCTCCTTTTCTCCCGAGGGGTTAGTTGTGGGCTTGGTCAAGTCATTATTAGGTTCGTTTTGATGCGGGTGAGGGGTGATGAGTCATGGGTGTGGGTCTGGACCAAGTCATAGGTCTTAATTAGGTTAGTTTAGGGTTAGGGCTAGGTCACGGTGAGGTGGTGAGATGAGGTGGTGGGGTTGGAGATGTGGATTTATTAATTATAAGGTAATTAATAAATCATTAGGTGTGTAAGGGTTAGGTGGTGAGGTAGGGTTAGGTCATGGGACGAGATACGGGGTCGGGGTGTCGTAAGTGCGGGCGCATCGAAGTCTAAAGAGAATACTTTCGTAATCTTCTAAAGGAATATATTCATGTGCCCCAATAAATGCCCTAATTTTTCTTCATTATCAAAGAGGTCAATCAGTATGAGTTGTTGATCGACCACCAGGGGTTGATTGGAAGAAAGAGGTTCACTTGGTGTGGAAGACTTAGAAGACGTTTGATGATGATTGATAGAAGAAGATGAGATGAGAGACGAAGAAGATGTGTAGCTAGATGTCTCAGGAATAGAAGAAGGTGGTGTGGACCTACCTATACGATGGTATATCATTTGTAAACTAGTAGGATTAAGTCCAAAGTCTATAGATTGTGACGCATGGGTCGATTCAGACGTTTGACTCAAAGGACTTTGAGTCACACGAATCTTCAAAGAAGGAATATTTATTGGGGGTGATTGATGAAGAAGGTCTTGCGAAGAAGGGGAGGACCGTGATTCAAGAATCACATTGGATGAATAATAACAAGGGTCCTGCAAAGAAAGAGAGGACTGCAATTCAAGAATTATATTAGATGTTTGATTGGAGGGATTTGGAGTCGCACGTATCTTCAAAGGAAGAAGACGTCATTGAGGTGACTGATAAAAGGGGTTCCAAGAAAGGGAGGGACGTAGGAGTCATATTAGATGACTTAGGAGTCAAATTAGATGAATCTAAATAGTAGTTTGGATCCAAATAGTAGTTTGGATCTGAATCATCAGAAGAGTCAGAGGAAATATTTGGATTGGAATCCTCAGAGGAAGAGGAAATGTTTGGATTAGAATTAGAAGAAGAGTGGGGGGAACTCAAATAATAATTTGGATCAGAAGCATCCAAATCATACCACCGACTATGAGATGAAGGTGGGGAACAAGTTACCCAAATGGGACTTCTAGCGCAAGAACCAAATGAGGTTTAGTCATGATGGACATCCTTTGATGTGAATGCCAAAAATTGAATTCCTTATTGTCATAAGAATGAGGAACTGCATGATAATCAGTCATTGTTGGCATCATTTTAATCTCAAATATCTAGGCCTGGATAGTGTGATAAAACTTCTTCAAAGTGAAGAAGGTGCTATGTCCATCTGGGAAGCATAACAACAACCAACTAGACATTTCGTAAGTACGGAGATGCGTGTGTGATTTTCCGAAGGGGGTCTAAGGAAAATAAACATCGTGATGACACAATCTCAATGAGATCAAAAGGGATTGCCCTAGAAAATGATTTTTCTAAATGAATAATCACAAGGAACAATCATGCAAGTGTGAAACACAAATCCAATCAACAAGGAACTACTCCATATGTAAAATGTGCGTGCAAAACGATAATTCGATGCAAAGATGATCAACACAATGTCAATATTTATGTCAAGCTCGAAATGAACAAGGCGTAAATATTAACAAAGGGTAAATGTGACTCCTAATCAAAGGATACCATGATAAGTTCAAAAACTAACAAGACCAAAATGTTAAAGGGTGAGGATTACAAACGTAAGCCACATAACCACACCAATTGGACACGTTAATCAAGCTTCATGGAGAAGTGAGATATTAGTGTCAAAGTGGTATCAAAATGACGCAAACAAAGTAAGTGACACCTTTCAAAATTTGGGACAATGCTTGAAATAAAACCAAGTCAAGGTATACTGAGGATGTGTTAAAATGTGCGTAGTGTAATGCCACAATGTGGATACTTAGATCATGTTTACAAAAAACATGACATAAGTATCTTAATTGTGTCGAGACAATGCAAACAAGGTAACACGTCAAAGGGAGATAAAATGATGAATTAATCCAAACTATGATGATGATCTTGGCGTGGGTATCAAGATCACAATGGCCACCAATGATATGAATATGTTTCCATGCACTTTAGACGTTTAACTTACCCACCGCAAACATGAATTAATCCAAACTATGATGATGATATTGGTATGGGTATCAAGATCACAATGGCCACCAATGATATGAATACGTTTCCATGCACTTTAGATGTTTAACTTACCTAGCCGTAAACATGGATGGGTGTAAATAGACAAAAAAGTGGCAGAGACAATCGATTGATAACACAAAGGTAGTCACTCTCCTTCTGATCAACAAAGTGTCAAAAGAATGGGAAGGACTTAAATCACAAATGGGGATGAAAAATGCTGGCTTCACTTAACAGAGTTTCACCTCACCCTAAGGCAAGTAAAAATAAGCGAAAGTAATGCGTCACACGTTTCGCAATAAAAAGATGGTTCAAAACTCAACACCTTTGTTTTAGAATGGTCAAACTGGGCTCCTGGCCAAAGTATATTTTCCTAGGTGGTTCTCTCATCCTAGGTGCTACAAAGATTATCCATGAGCGGGATGATTTACCCAAAAAGTCACACTGACTAGTTTGGGAGTATCTCGACTTTGCCCCTTCAAGCACAGTGGGCATCAGATGCATCCAATTGTGTACTTAAAAGGGTCGCGTAGGGACAAATTGTAACTCTATCTCACAAAGGAATTACTAGTCAGATAGGTAGTGTGGAGCACTTCCCGTTTCATCCACAAGGTTCCCTCTTACGTGGACTACTTTGGGGTTCCTGGAACCACCCCCATTGTTGTAGCTTAAGGCATTATGCCAAAGGGGTTATGTTCCAGTTGAGCGGAGAGGGACGTACCCTTTTCGAAACCTGTAATACAATGTTTTGAATATGGTGTGTTTTTTATCTTTCTTAACTTAATGTGGTTTTAAGTAGCACACCATTTGGCAACCTACAAGAAACACATGTATTAGCGGGTTTGTGTTTTATCTTTGACGCCTTTCTTTGACAAGCATCAGAGTCTTGTAGACAACGAGTTTAGTAATTTTTCATTGCAAATTGATATTAATGAAGGGATTTACACCTTGTTGTTGATTCTAAGATCGCTAAAATATGCGAAGGAAGAGCATATGCGTGTGTGAAAATTCTTACTAAATCACATAAAAATTACTTTATCTTTTAGAACAAGTGTTTTTAACATATGATACAAAGTTGTGCAAGTGTTTTGATCTCCAAGATCACTTTTGAAGACGCGAGGAGAGAGCATACACACTTTACAAACCTTCTCAAGCTAAGAAATGAAACACTTAAACTAATTTAGTCAAAAATAAAACAAAATAACCCTACAAATAAGCCGATTAGTCTTGCTACAAAAATATTTTAAAGTGTTAGAATGGCGAAGAAAACACTTTTTTGAACTTTAAGATACGTTAGAAAATGACTATTTACCTAATAATTTAAACCATAAATTTTTGGTAAGTAAAAATCCTAATTTTATTATTCTATTGTGTAGTTCACTTCAATACCTTTCCAACGCAACAAAAATGGAGTCATTTTGAGTTTGGGAGTAAAAGTTATGGCCTCGGAAGATTGCTAATGACTCTGCGCCACTGTTAGTGTACCTACACCCCTTTTTTGGTGCATGCACCCCTTTTTTGTGCTTGCGCACCTCTGTGTAAAAAAACATAGTGAGAGTTGTGCCTGCATGCACAGAATGGCGTGTGTGCCCCCTTTCCTGTAGGTGGCTAAAAAACACGTGATTTTTCAAAAATATCAAAATTTTATCAATTTGGTTCAATTTTTGGCAGCACTTCACCTCCTTTGATCCTGCAAAGAGCACAAAAACAAGACAAACCTAGCTTAACTAGTTAGGAAACCTGATTTTAGCCATTAATACAAGAAAGGTTAGTGAAATCAAAAACTTGAAACTAAACTAAAAACTTTGAAAAATTAATCTAGAAAGCTTTGAAACTAATCTAGAAAGCTTTGAAACTATCCTAGAAAGATTAAAACTAAGAAATAGTTAGAAACTAAAACAAAAAGCTTCAAAGTGACTCCATTAATGGAGGATGGACATAAGTGTCCCACTGGCATGCCAAATGTATGCAATGGAAAGTTGCACAAGCTATGGAATGAGGCTAAAGAACCTCAAAGCTTTGCTAACTCATCCATGCACCATAGGATTAGAGCTAAACAAGAGAAACTAACATGCAAGCATTATAACTTTGACAAAAACATCAAAAACTAACATGTATACTACTCTCTACTCTATGAAAGCTTAATGAAAGTGAACCTAGTTAGATTCTAAGTAATCAAATTGTGTGTTGTTTACTCCATGAGGGTGAATGAATCTCACTAAATGGCTACATGGCCAAGTTTAGCTATTTCATTACTAACCTAACATGGGTGCAAGATGAAGCTATTTTAATGGTGGATGACCCAAGATCAAATGCCTTATTAGCTTGGCTAATGCAAATGAGCTCTTAAGCTTTCTTAGGCTTGTTTTGGCTTTAGCTTATGTAAAGTTGTGTGTAAAGTGGTAAGTTGAATAGGTAGGCTTGGCCTTGCATTTATAGTTTTCCAAATGGAAGAGTTTGAACTTTGGGTGCATGTGGGACTAAAGCTCAAAAATCACTTTTAGGATTAGATTAGGATAAACATGCTTTAGGCTTAGTTAAGCTAGGATTAGGCTATTTAAACTTGATTAGCAAGTGATTAGAGACTCATTGAGAGTTAGGAGGGGTCTGGATAACCAATTGTGACTGATAGATAGCCTACAAAGCCAATAGAAGTGGTCTAGAGAGAACTAGGGAGGTTCTGAATGGTTGAAAGGAGGAATGTTTAGATAATAAGAGAGATATTAGCCAAATAAGCTGAATATGGGAAGAATATGACCGAAAGAGTGTCATGAATGGGCATCCGAGAGTGAAGTGAAGTATGGGGATTTAACGAAGCGTCGTTAATTAATTGGATTGGATGAAATGCTAAGTGTAAGCATATTTTAGGTGTCTACACTAACACCTTGTAGATATAATCATCCTGAGACAAATAAAATTTCTTGTTTTTCCTTTCTCTATGTATTTGCATGCCAAGGATTTTTTTTCAGCTCCTAAATCCTTCATAACAAATATGTGAGCTGACTTTCCCTTAAGTTCACCATTGTCCGCATACTAGATCTGAAATAAGCATATCATCCACATACAATAACAAAATAATATAGATCCCATTTTCAAGCTTCTTGAAATAAACACAATGGCCATATTCACATCTCAAGTAACCATGCTCATGAAAAAAGCTGTCAAACCTCATATATAATTGCTTTGGAGCTTGCTTGAGCCCATATAGACTCTTTTTCAATTTGCACACAAGTTTCTCCTTACCCTTGACTTCATAACTAAATGACTGCTGCATATAAATCTCTTCATCCAAATCACCATGAAGGAAATCCATATTCACATCTAGTTTCTCTAAATGTAAATCTTCTACTGCAATTAAGCTCAATACAGTACGAATAGAAATCATATTAACAACAAGAGAAAATATTTCACCAAATTCAATACCTTCTTTCTATGCAAATCCCTTTACTACAAGCCTTGCCTTATATCTTTTCGTCCACCCTCTTCTTCCTTGATCCTATAAACCCACTTGTTCTACAATGTTCTCTTACCTGCTAGAAACTTAACCAAATCCCAAGTCTGGTTCTATTCCAAGGAGTCCATCTCCTCATCCATGCCACGCTCCCACTAAACATGGGTCTTATCCTGCATTACTTATTCAAAGCTCTCTGGTTCACCATTATCAGTCAATAATAAATAAAATAGAGGTGTAAATATTTCTAGAGGTTTACTTACCCTTTGTGACCTTCTCACGGGAGTTTGGGGTACTAGAGGCTCAATCTGGACCTCTTGGACATTCCTATCCAAATATGACAGTGACCGACGCCTGGTCACCTCTAACAAATGGTGGTTTAGCTAATTAATGCCGGTTTGGATTCTTCAGAATCGATACCCATTCCTCCGATCGTGCCACTTTGGTGCCGGTCGGGGTCAATCAAATCGATTCATCGTGTAACCCTGTCGGTAATACTTTTAAATCTGAGAGTTCATTTTTATTCACAAACTTCTCAATTGGTTCATCCTTGGGTACCAAAATTTTATCCCTGTACATTCTCTTTTCATTCCATTCAACATCACGACTCTTAATAATTTTAGAATTCTCTAAATCCCAAAAACAGAAACCGAAATCACCAGATCCATAACCAATGAAAGTGCATCTCTTGGATTTTGCATCCAACTTTTTCCTATTTTCCTTATCAACATGCACAAAAGATTCTGAACCAAAAAATTTAAGAAAAGAAAGATCTACCTCTTTTCCAGTCCAAGCTTCATTTGGTATTCCTCCATCTAGTGAACTTGAAGGCCCATAGTAAATTAAATAAACCGTTGTATCAACTGCTTCCGCCCAAAACTATAAGGGAAGTCTAAAATGTATTCTTATACTTCTAGCATGTTCCATAATTATCCTGTTCATTCTTTCTATACCACCATTCTCTTGTGGTGTTCTAGAACCATTCTTTCTCTATGTATCTCATTCACTAAACAATAATAATTGAAAGCCTTCTACAATATTAACCACCATTGTTAGATCTAAGGAACTTTAACTTAGAATTTGATGAGTCTCAACAAGGTCTTTCCATATTTTAGAATTCTCAAAAACATCGATTTAGGTTTAATACAATAAACCCATACCTTTCTTATAGCATCATCAATGAAAGTAACATAATACTAAGATCCTCCACGAGAAGCTACCTAAGATGGTCCCCACACATCTTAGTGTACAAGCTCCAATTTTTGCTCCTTCTTAATTGCCCTAAATTTTAGAAATCTCACTCTCTTTTTCTTTACAAAGATACAATGCTCACATAAATCAAGATCTAAATCTTTCAAATCGATAACTTACCCTTAGACTTTAAGATCTGCATTCCTTTTTGACTCATATGACCCAACCAATTATGCCACATGCATGCATCTGAATTGAAGTAGATAATGTAGAAAATGAATCAATAATACAGGTAGATAAATATAATGTTCCTACCTTCTTACCTCTTTCCATAACAAAAGCACCCTTGGTGACTTTCCAAGAGTCTCATGTAAAAGTAACCATGCAACTAGATTTACCTAGTTTCCCTGCAGAAATAAAATTCCTCCTGAGGCTTGGCACATGCCTCACATATTTCAATACCCATGTATTTCCATTCTGCAATTTTAGATGAAATTCTCCTTTACCAGTAATACTGCAAGGTTCATCATCACCCAAATAAACATGCCCAAAATTACCCTAGACATAATTTTTGAAATAAGCCTTATTAGGGGTTGCATGGAAATATGCTCCTGAATCTAAAACCCATGATTCAATTCTATTATCTAAAGAAAGAATAAGAGCATCTTGCATTACCTATGATGCAACAAGATTTTCTTCTTTACCTTTGTCTGGTTGTTGGTTCTCTTTATCCTTTGACCAACAATATTTCTTTGCATGTCCTTTCTTTCCACATTTCCAACAAGTAATTCCCTTACTTTTGGATTTAGATATGCTATCCATTGACTTTGATTTCCCATTACTCTTACTCTTGGATCTCTCCTTCTGCCTTTCGCCCCTGCTTTCTACATTCAAAGCATTTCCAGATGATGATTCCTCTATACTCTTCCTACAAATTTCTTCATTCAAGATTATACTAACCACATCATCAAACTTAAAAATATTATTAGCAGATGCTATATTACTAACATCCATTACCAAGTT
This sequence comes from Taxus wallichiana var. yunnanensis, assembly GCA_018340775.1. Lineage (NCBI taxonomy): Eukaryota > Viridiplantae > Streptophyta > Pinopsida > Cupressales > Taxaceae > Taxus > Taxus wallichiana. Next base: position 9,661,359 of record CM031240.1, on the reverse strand, counting down.
ATCCCAACTATCAGGAAAAGAACATAAAAATAAAAGTGCTTTTAATTCATCATAAAATGGTATAACAACAAATTTTAATTGATTTATAATAGATCAGAAATCATTCAAATGAATAGATGCGAGATCTACCTTCATGCATCTTAGAACTAAATAGTTTCTTCATCAAATAAACTTTATTTGAAGCATTAGGTTTTTCCTATAAATTAGGAAGAGATTTCATTAACTCTACAAGTAGAATCCACTTCTATAATATTGGAAGCCACGAGATGCTCAATCTTATAGATCCCACTGAGCTCAATCTTATAGATCCCAAAGCCTTTTACGTCAAGAATCTTCCATTCTTCATTAGTCATCTTTGTAGGTCTATAATTCTCATCTAATGGTAAATATAAATCTCTTTGATACAGATAATCCTCAATATGCATCTTCCATAATTGATAATTACGACTATGAAATTTCTCTACCTTGTATTTGTTTTCTTCTGCCATTGTTGTAGCTCCCACTCAATCAGAAAACCCTCTGTGAGTTAATTTGTCAACACACAAAACCCTCAAAAAAAAGCTCTGATACTAGTTGTTGGGGTTAAACCATATAACAATGTTGCACAAATATATAATCAGAGCAATTATACAAGAAATGAATGCAAAAATAACCAGAAGATAAAATAAACAAGAGAAAGCTTACACTAGATTTAATGTGGTTCACCTAGTGTGGGCTACGTCCACCAAGAAATAGGCCAATCTATTATCCAAAGCTTTGACAAGATATACAATGAAGATTTTCAATCTTCCACACCTCTCAGATGTATAGTACTTTCTTTCTCTCAAGCTTTTTACTTCATCACCAAGAATTCTCTCTCTCACCAACTTTTTCAAGTTATTTCTAATTCTTGTTAATCACCTCTCTTCTAAACCCTAGCTTTTATGCTTATATAGTCATTTATAGACTTAGGGAACTTAGCCATGTAATTACAATCAATAGATATACTTTAATGCTAAAAATAGATCTAATTCCCGAGAGTTAATTAAAACATCCTCACACAGGTAATCGACGCTAGTTAGACCGAACCGCCACGGTTCCTCCCTTTCCTGGATGATCGATGCCGGTCTGGTGACCGATGATGGTTCCCCTTAGCCGATGACAAGCATTCTTGTATTTTCCAACAAGTTTCCATTGCATGCTAAACTAAAGTAATTGAGCTCCACAACTCAATAAGGACAATGGATAGGCTAAGGCTATGAATAAGACTTTGAAGTCCATCCTCCTTAAGATAGTTAAGGAGAACAAGAAAGATTGGCATTTAAAGTTGTTTCCAGCCTTTTGGGCTTACATAAATTTAGTACAAACACCTACGGAGGAAACCCCTTTTTCTTTAGTTTTGGTGCCGAAGCGGTCTTTCCACTTGAGGTGGAATTACCTAGTCTTTGTGTGTCTCTATAAGGCATTCTTGACGAAGATGCATACCGAGAAATGTGATTGGATAATTTAGAAGGCCTAGATGAAATGTGATCAGGTCTATAATGAAAGGATGTGTCATCAATATAACCAAAAAGTTTACGAACAAGAAATTTAGGTAGGAAACCTAATATTGAGACTTGACAACAGATCGATAAAAATGTTGGCAAAGGAAGGATATTTACACCAAAATGGTTAGGCCCGTACCAAGTAATGGAATACTATAAGAATGGTGTGTACCTTAGAGGTTGAAGAATTTAGTGAATTAGTTAATTCACTACACCTTAAATGCTTATATGTATAGTCACTTGAATTTCCATATTGTACATTATTACATCCACACTGTTTGTAATTTTTGTTATCATCTTGTGAAATTGTAAACTAAAAACTTACCTTTTAAGAAACTTTTAAGACTTTCAAACAAAACATTTTATCATATCTCTTCAAGTATCCATTTTACCATCTTACAATTATCCGATCTATTCATCATTTCAGTTTTAAGATGGAATTTTGACATTGATCCGCTTTAAGACTTGCACACTTAGTTATATTCATGGTTTCTTTTGATTCGGTGTCTTTGCTCATAGTTTCCTCTAGAAGCTTATTGATGTCACATCTCTTCCTAAAAAAATATCTCGTATGATAGAAACATTCTAAAATTTCACCCGGAGCCTTTGTTCTCCTATCCCAACCTTCGGTGGTGAGCCCTCGCATCCTACTAGTTGTGTGGGGTTGAGACTAGGGAAAGTGTTCCTTCCCAAAAGCACAATAAAAAATAAAAATAAAAAAATATAAATAAACAATAAATGCAAAAATCTTTCATTTAAAAATAAAACTACATTTCTGTCCCTACTAATATTTGGTGATGAGATCGTGCTTTCTTTGGTAGTATGAGGTTGGGAAAGGAGGGAAGTTCCCTTACTTGTATATGTCTTATCCTCGGTGATGAGCCCATTCTTCTTACTAGTAGCATGGGGCAAGACGTAGGGGGTCATATTAATAAATCAAAAATTACAAATAAGTAGAGAAATAAAAGGTCTTTGTGAAATATGAAATTCCCTTGAAAATGAGATAGATGTGTATATTACAAGAGAGTTGTTTCTAAAACCAGATGTTGTCAATCAATAGGCCATATATGGATTTAAGTCTAGTCAAACTTGCAAGAAAAATGCACTTTGAACTGGTTAGTTGACTTTATTTAGGGTTAAGTTGTAGGTTTCTAATTGGATCTTTGTCAAAATATTGTCTTCATGTCATCTTATTCATTCTTCAAATCAATCAACTTGTGTCCTTCTTGGCTCTCGGTGATGAGCCCTTACTTAATACTTCTTACTGGTTGTGTGGAGTCAATAATGGAGTGAGTTAATCTTCTTATCATGTCATATTCATCATATTTTGCCAATAAAACAAAAATGCTAAATATTACTTGAAAATCAAAGTATTTAAGCTACAATTTTTATCATATACATAATCATATATAAAATCATTTTGTTTATCACATTACATCATCATCCATAACATCCATAAAACATTAAAAAGCATAAGAAATTCTAACTATCTAAGAGTACATAGATGAGATAAACCATAACCAAGTCAACTCTTACAAAGAATGTCAAGTCGAAAATGATGTCCATATATGTATATATAATAATTTCAAGTTTTCATGTACAATGCCATCACACTATAGCAAGTGTGGTCAAAACACTCATCTATGAGCTGAAAATACAAAAAAATGATATATACCCAAAAATGATCCAAAAGCAATAAAGGCTCATGGCCTATCCCTCTCTCTGGGATCCCTGCAAAGGTACAGGGTGAGGGATCCTATAAATGAGAATGACTGGGTGCAGCATGAGAGCCTCCATGTGCACATTGATGAGAATGTCGTGAGATTGTCTATGTGTCAAAGTAGGTGAGTGACTAGTGGTGGTAGCTCTGCTACATATGTGCTCTCGCCACTTTCTCCTCTCAAGTGCCTCTTATGTAGAAAGTTTGGTCCTCATCTCGAGTCACGACCTCTACTATATGCCATGTTGGTAAACACATTGGTGTGGCATCCAACCATGGTGGGTTCCTATATCTGCAAGCAACTACTCCAGTGTTATCCTTGTGGGGATCATAAATGTGTCAAGGATAATCCACCGAATAAGATCTCGCCATCCATCCGTGGTAGTTGAAAGGTGCAAGTAAACAATGAAAAGCTAGAAATTTTTTAAAAAGAAAACACAAGAATTAGATTATCTCGCTAACATCTAGTCCGAAAAGTAAAGACAAGGGAAGAGTATTTTTCTTACTCGGATCTCCGGGAATCCAACTCGGATCTATAGTTGGTGTTGGCACAAGAGTTGGTATAGGAATCTCTTCTTCTCTCACCTCCTCCTCCATTGGCTATGGATGGACTAACTCCTTGTCTCCGCATCCTCCCAGATTAAGTCCTCCTCTGTGTATGTCATTTCCTTCTCTGCATCCTCCTTAGCTCACGGTAGTTGTTGAGGCCTCTCAGTGGCCTCCCACTCTAGGTCACTCTCCTCCTCTGAGACCGAATCAGTCTTAGCCTCATCCTCCTCCTCTTCACTGTGTGTTGGGCCTCCCTAAATATGAAGTATCAGCCTCACCTAAGCTGTTGCCTCAACAATATGATCAAGTACAACCCATGATGTACCAATGAGAATCCATGGACTAACATCTGTCCACTCTAACTTTCCCCTTTGGGAAACCCTCGAATCTCGAATGCCTTTGTACATTGTAGGAACTACACGGGAGTGCATCTCGTATAGGGTAACCCAAACATATGAGGTACTATAAGGATTGGATGATTCTCAACATGACTAATCCGATCAATGAACTAAACTATAGAACTACATGTTGTCAAAGTAATAGTCCCCTCACCCCATCTCTTGGTGATATCCGATATGGTTGCGTAATCATATCTATCATTATGAGTGTAGAAACCAGCTGATATGGGCCCTTAAATGGAGCCATGTTGACCCATCTAGCTGCTCTAACTGTTGTGGGTTTTACTATCCCAATTCCCCTTTGATAGGGGGTCATCCTCTCGTAAACCCAAGTCATAACTAATGAAGGGTAGTTGAGGGAGATTCCCTTTGCCTAACAATATTGTAGAAATCATGATAGGTAGTTCCCAACATATCCTCTCCCCAAGTGTAGACCCTATCGTATAATTAATACTCTTGTACTATCGGGGCCCAATAGTACAAGAACTTGTCCCCACCCTTATCCCCAATCAAACGCGAGGCCAAGACACCAATTATGGCCTTGTGCAGAGTAGGATAGGTGTAGAGTTAATCAAAGTAATCCAACACCTTGCTTTACACCCATATCGGGTGCATGTACATCCCCCAATAGGTAGCCCAACTATGAGCATGATCTTCTTAGTTGGAACTCGTTAATACTAACTTCCTGCTAGTGATAGGAACTCCCAAAATCCGGTAGGAATCCTCCAAGGTGATAGACCACTCACCCATAACCCTAAGGAAACTAGAAAGTGTTCGGTCTACATCCTAATAAGTTAATAAGTCAAAAATTAAGTGACTAGCAAGTGCAACCAACCATGTCTATGAAACCCTCCAAATACTAACCCTCTACAATAATTCCCACTCCTCTTGGGTTAACCTCTCCAAGACATGAGGTAACTAATCCCGCTCTGAGTGCTCTGCTCCATCGATATATTTCCTTGCATTCATAAGTAGTAATAAAATATCAATTTTGAATCATGTAGATCCATAATAAGCTCACAAAAACATTACAAATACAACCAAAAACCAACAAAAAATCAATAATTAGTCAAAAATTGAAAACTACCTTGACAATTATATAACTGCCACTTTTAACATAATAGTGGTTATGCAACCATCGCAGTGATTGCACATTCATCACTTGCCTAAGCGGAAATTGTGTAATCACCACCATGTGCAGAGTGACGGTTGTGCAACCACCGTAGCAGTTTCACCCACGAAATGCGGGCCATACCCTACAGGATAAAAAGGAAAACATAAAATAAAATACACCAAATTGAACCAAACAAAGGAAAAATCCTACATGGTGCCCCCTTGTGGTCATTTTTACTATAAATGTATGAAAAAGTACCGCCACCACAGTTATTTTTGATCAATTCCTACATTTTAGGGCAAAGTTAAATAAATGTTGATAACTAATATGATCGTGACCCGTTACTCCTGCCGTTGGTTACGCTGCCATCATATCAAAATGCTCATCGATTTGACTATAATCTCATGCAAAATGGTCACAAGTAATCTAGAGCTCTAGAATTCACTAAGTGGGTAAGTGTAAATGATTTCTATAAATAACAATTTTGATATATATAGTGTGTTTTCTAATATTGTTTTGAGTGTGTGTTTTACACAATGGAGAGTATCTTGACACGGTATATTTCTTATCCCCATAGAAATACAAGTATTATTTTCATTTTAATTTATAAATGTTTTATCGATTATGTTTTTATTTGTACTTGATTCCCATTTTCTCTTGTAGGTGGTGGGAAGCTTGGATTGGCATAATTTCAACACACAAGTGTGTAAGGTATAATTTCTAACTTTCCCGTTTGGGAGCGCCATACTCGGACTTCACGTTTTATGCCTCTTTATGGCTAAAACAATTCTTTGAGGGGGCAATATGTATACACCCAAAATTTCTTGTTGCTACATTTTTGAAGAATAAAAATCCCCAATGATGATAACTTTCATTTCGAATAAATGATAAATCCGGAGTTCCATTTCTTTGTTATTTTCTTACCTATGTGATTTAGTATTCTTTGCTTCTTAGTTTCCTAGTATTACATGCTTTCTGAATTTTTTTCACTCCCTTCTCCTTAGCATTTGAATTTAAGTTACTAACTACCATAACAATTTTGTAACCACCGGTCTGTGTACACTGCGGTTCCGTGCGCTTCAATTCGAGAATTAACACTCCCAATTTTGTACACATGTTGCAAGTTTCCCATTGCTTTCTCACATGTTTCTCAGCCATTTCCCCTGATTATGAGCTTGTTAGATGTATATGAAATTCTTCTTCTTTACTTACTATTCTTAGTAAGTTGACTTCCCCTTGTGTGGATGATTTGGCACTTCTTGATTGTCAAGTGTGTTGCACCATTTCCTTGCCAACTTTCTATAAAACTAAGTTTTTTCCCCAAGTATTGATTGGAGTCCATTAAAATTGATTGCACCATTACTTCACCAAAATATTTCCAAGAAGCACACAAGTAACTCAAAGATTTTCCTTGTTACTTCCTTGCCTACATTTGAGACCAACTAGCCTACAACTAGTCTACTCCAACATCTGCACAACTTCTTCTACATACCAACCAACATAAATCCCTGGAATATTTGTATTCATATCTAGAAAATAAGTTGAGGGGATCAATAAAAGAACAACTACCTCTTGATATTGTTACGATTCTACATTTCCAGGTTGTGGGTGTAATTCAAATTCTCAAAGCTTTCTTTTATCTGTAGAACTTAGATTTCTTTATCAAATCAATAACTTGTTTTTAGAAGGTATAATTAGTAAGTATTCACTTTGTAAGTTAGGGTTTTTTTAGTGGTAAATATTTGTAATATGACAAATATTCCATTTTTGAAAAATTTGAAAAGGTAAATTTTCGGTGTGGGTCGGTGATACATTGCTCGCCTAAAAATTATAGTTTATTTTTAGGGGTCGGCTTTGCCTACCCTTGAAAATATCCCCTATATAATCCTAGATTATTCGCTAGGTAGAACACTACTAGCTCACTCATACCACATGGGGGAATATGTATTATCAAGTAGAGTAAACGCGTGCGATAGGAGGCATAGGCTACATACTCATGATAAAGAGTTTGTTGATGCTCGGCAAGGAGATTTTTTTGACATACAATAGGAGAGCGGAGAGGCTGTAGATGCACGACAAAGAGTTTTTGACACACAAAATGGAGAGTTTGTTGACGTATGATAGGAGGGTGGAGGCTATAGATGCACGAGAGAGAATTTTTCGACGCACGACACAAAGATTTTTGACGCACGACAGAGGGTGGAGTCTGCGCAGACACACGACATGGAGAGTTTGTTGACATGGGACGGGGAGGCGGAGGCTGTAGACGTGTGACAAAGGTTTTTGACATGTGACACAAAAATTTTGGTGACACGTGACAAGAGGGTGGAGGTTATAGACACGCGATAGGATATTTGTTGTCGCGTGATAGCAAACTTGTTATCGCGTGATGGTAAACCTCCTATCGCGTGTCGCGATAAGTTTGCTGTCACATGACAACAAACTTACGATGCAAAAAGAGGTTTGTTGTTGCGTAACAACAATTTCTTGTCACACACGACAATAAATATCCTATTATGTGTGTATGTAACTTTTCTATCACACCACTTGAAAATCAAAGCTTCTTTCAGGTGAAAATTTTTCGTACAAACCCCCAAAAAAATTCCTTTCCCGAAATCGGCTCTGGGGATATTCACCAGGATTTCCCACCTCCGATTTCAAGAGGTCTCTTAAAATGAACCTTGTTGTAAGTAACCTTCCATTGATAATTCCTTCTCATCTTATCCCTATGGATTTTTCTAGGAAAGGATTTGGAGGAAGTTCTTGTGCACATACTTCTTCATTTCTTTAGTTAAAAGCACTTGTAGCTTTCATTTCATTCATTAGTTAGATTTAAATACACACATGAACAAAGATTTCATTGAGATTTTCCTCCTACTTATCCCTATGTTTTGCAAGGAAAGAAGCTTGAGGAAGCACGCATCTGTGCATTTTGTTACATTTATTCACATTAAAAAACTTTTGTGGAATTTTAGTGTTTTACCGAGGAAGTTTCAGGGAAAGAAATTGCTTCGAGAAGCTTCATTTCTTCTCGTGACTCTGAGGTGAGGCATTAGAAGAAATAAATAATCCATAATTACAAATTGGAAAGAACCTTTGTTTAAATTAGATTAGATTCATTAATCTACAACAGAGGAATAGCCACATCTGGTTATTCCCTGTTTGTTTTATTTTATTTTAGCATAGAAGTAGTTTTATTTAATTAGAAGCAATTTCTTCTTATCTGTAGCTTTTGTTTATTTATTTCTAGTAAACTAGAAAATCCAAAAACATAGTTTAGAAGTATTTTAGCTTTGTTTATTTATTTGCATTTAAAAGATTCATTAAAATACCAAAAACAAGTAGATTAATTTGTTTTGCATTTGTTTAAATTAATTAGTTGCACCCAAATTTAATTAAATTAAAAGGAGATTAATCAACTTTTATTTAATTTAGATTTTCTTGCATTTTTCATTTAAATAGGAATATATATATATATATATATATATATATATATATATATATATATATAAAATTAGATTGGGAATGAACAACAACCCCCATGTTTCCATAGCGGCCTAGGTTACCCATCCTTAACTTCATACCCCTTTGGTTTCTTGTGTGTTTTGTTTTCTTTTCATAATTCCTTGGTTAGTGCCCACATGACCATTCAGGGTCCACATCAACCAAGACAAAGAGTTTGTGATCTAAGCAGGTGCCGCACCCAAACAATGACACATGGTTGGTGATATTGACTAAGGCCTTAGACAACTTATCTTTCAGACCACCCCAGTCCCACCTACCATCATCATACAACTAATTCCATTTAACGTGAGGTAGATAATGTTAAGGAGTTCTAGGAAAACCAACTTGGTAGGGATTAGACATGTCCTTATCCCATCATTTATCGTATATTCATGACTCTCTTTGGATAGGAATTCGTAGATGATGAAGGATAGTTTCCCCATGTTCCATAACCAAGCAACATCTTATTCGATTATACCGGCATTGACCGTGACTTGAGTACGATGATCATCCTTGATCGTACCATTACCCCTAATAAGTGAGATATATGTTTATTTCCCTTAATGAACAAATACCCATTTTCGATTGATAACATTAGGTTCCCATGATTTCTTGTTATTGCTTCCACCTATTCTATCTACATTCCATTTACCAGCCTTGTTACCATCCTATCTATTCCATCATGGTTGTCTCGACACGACCTCGAGAGGTCACATGTGTCTAGGACACACGTTGATTCTTAGGTGTACTGGTGACATAGCTTTGTATTTATATGATTCCTAGGCTTGAAGTTTGTAATTAAAAACTAAAAGGTGGCCCATAAGAAAACAAGATGCCTAAAAGATAAAAGAGGCCCAAAAGGGGAGAGTAAGATACAAAGAGGTTGGGGGCACCCAGAGGGACGAGATTTCACGGGAGGCGACATCTGGTTGGGCACTTTGTTGTCCGAGGGTGATAAAAGATGAAACAATGAAGTATCGGCGAGTTGTGGGGCATAAGAGGACAAAAGAAGACATGAAAAAAGAAATAAAGGCCAAATATAGCATTAATTGCTAGTTTTCTCACTTAGGAATCATATGAATAGTAGTATGTGACTAGGACCTAAAAATGTACCCAAGTGTGTGATTTAGTGTCTACAAAAAGAAGCTCGAAGAATCTTGTGTGTCTACATGCTTCTTGTTGTCTTTCTTCATTGTTAGTATTTTTGTGAAAACCAAGGATATTTTTAGTGGCAAATATTCGTAATTTGGTGAATATTCCATTTTTGGAAAATTTGAAAAGGTGAATTTTTTAGAGTAGGTCAGTGTACTGTTCACCTAAAATTTCTAGTATAAATTTTTTAGGGGTCGGCTTCGCCTACCATTGAAAACTACTCCTATATAAACCTAGGTAATTCGCCTAGTAGTATACTAGTAACTTACTAAGGTACCATCCAAATTACTTGTAAATTACAAGCAGAAAAAGTGTGGATCAGAGTCTCAGACTAGTTGTTGTAGACTTGCAATAGGAAAGTGTCACTAACATGTGACAAGGAAGATTTTCATTTCCAGACGAGTGACAATATAGTGTTGTTGACATGCAACAAGAGAAGGTGTTGACGTGTGACCAAGAGGGTTGTTGATGCGTGACCAAAGGGTTGTTGATGCGTGACCAGAGGGTTGTTGACATGTGACAAGGAGGGTTACAAATGAGTGTTGTGACAAGTGATGGTGTTGTCAAAAAAATGAAGCATTTTTTTGGTGTCGGGTGACAACAAGGTTAAAAAACAAGCCTTTTTGTTGTCGACAAAAATCCTTGCTATTACATGACAAAAGTCTTATTGTCATGTGACAACAAGGTTTGCTATCATGTGACAACATGGTTTGTTGTTCAAAAAATGTTGAGTTCTCCCCCTTAAGAAAATGACATGCGAAAATTTGAATCTAAAATCCTAGAAAATTCACCTTTCGACAAAAGTGGTTTGAGGTATATTCACCGAGGATTTTCCACCTCTAATTTACCATAGGCTTCTTAAAATGAACCACAGTGCAAACTATAATTTTACTAGGGAAGTCTCAAGGAAGAAGAAATTGCTTCTGAGAAGCCTTATTTCTTCCCGTGATTCTAAGGTGAAGCAATCAGAAGAAGTAGAAATCCATAATTAAAAATTAGAAAATACCTTTGTTTAAATTAGATTAAGCTTCACATCCTGCAACAGAGGAATAGCCACATCCGACTATTCTTTGTTTATTTTTTTAGTGTAGAAGTGTGATTTATTTAATTTAAAAGTAATTTCCCTTGTCTCTAGGTTTCTATTAATTTATTTCCAGTAAATAGAAAAATAAAAACATAGATTAGAAGTTAATTAGATTCTTTTATTTATCGCATTTAAAAGCTTCTTCAAAAATACAAAAAAATTAATTAGATAGTTTGTTTTGCATTTCTTTAATTAGATATTTGCAATTAGATTTAATTGAATAAAAGGGAAATCAATCAACTTTATTTAATTCAGATTTGCTTGCTTTTTTATTTAAAGGTAGGAACTTAGATTAATTATATTTGGAATGAACAAAACACCCCTCATTTCCATAATGGCCTCATTGCCATATATTATATTTAGTCTCATTTGGTTTCTTGCATGTTTGTTTATTTTGTAATTAATTGGTTTGTGCCCACATGACCATTAGGGTCCACGACAACTAAGACTTAGAGTTTGTGACCCAACTGTGCCACAACCAAACATTGATACATGTTTGATAGACATTGACCAAGGCTTACATCAGCTTATCTTTAGAACTACCCTGATCCCACCTAATATTATTCACTAGCTCATTGCTTTGAATGATGAGGTAGATATTGTCGAGGATTTCTAGGTAAACAAACTAGGTAGATATTATATTTCACGATCTCTAAAATTTCCTTACCCCATCTTTCATCATATATTCATGACCCTCTTCGGAGAGGAATTCGTAGACAAAGAAGGGAAATTTCCTTGTGTTCCATAGCTGAGTAGAGTCTTGTTTGGTTATATAGACGAGTAACCATGATTTGCATACAACGATCATCCTTGATTGTAGCATCACCCCGAACAAGTAAGACAAGCATTCATTGCCCTCAACAAACAAATTACCCATTTTTCTAGTTGAGAACATTAGGTTGCCTTGATTTCTTGTTGTCACTTCCATCTATTCCACCTACATCCTATTTACCCATCCTATTACCATCCCATTCATTTCATTTTGGCTATCCCGACATGACCTCGAGAGGTCGCGTGCATCTAGGAATCACGTGTTGATTCTCAAGCGTCTGATGTCTAATAGTTAGCAAGGAAGATAAAACTCACAACATCGTTGGAGGGTTCCTCTTGCATCTTTAACAATTCTACCATATATATATATATATATATATATATATATATAATATCATCAAGGGGATAAATGCCGAGTTAAGAAGACTACCCATCCCATGCGGATCAAAAGGAAGGGTGATTGGTGAATCATTCTCTAAGAGTTTCACAATCTCTGTTGTGGTTTTTGAGGTTATGACTTCTAAAACAACAACCTTATTGTCACCTTTTACTGTGGCTTGAATTATTTTGGCTTATCCATATCGGCGTTTGGAACCCATTTTATAGTCGTAACTAACTCCTTTGAAGGGGGTGGTTTTAGGTGGTTTGTAGGGTGTTCAAATTAATAATGAACTCAAGGATTCTTTTTGATATTTTCTAAGTATATATCGAAAGGTCTCGGATATCCTTGATGACATATATCTTCCTAAATGAAGAAACCTAATCTCTTGAAACAAGGTGGAAGGAATGGAATTCATCCCATGATTCCAAGGACTTCCTAAGAGTATGTTATAGTTTTCCCCTATCTATAATGTAAACTCGATTAAAATGGTTTTTGGTCCAAGGGAGAACATAAGGAGTATGGTTCCAATTGAAGTGGATTTGAGGTTATTTTTATGACAAAAAAATAGGACCATATGATTTGTCTATTATAGACCCCTATTTTTTTCTAACATGGGATTGTCTTAAGGTGTGGGACCCTTGCAATTGAGACAAACCTCCAGAGAAGGATGGTTCCTCTACCTAATCCTAATGCTAAAACTACTCCTAATAAAAGAAATGTAGCTACCTAATCCTAAACTGTGATTCCAAGGGACCAGGGGAGATAGAAGTGCATAAAAATGGGAAATCCTACAGTAAGGGAGGTGATAACACCAAGAAGAGGGAGGAGAGACACTCTTAGATGAGGGAAAATGGGAGAGAATGAGAAAGGATAGGACAGGACATAAGTACCACGATTTAAAACTCATTCAAACTACCGTTTTCATGGAACACAATGAATTCGAACCTACTGAGGAGAGTAAAAGATGTACAACACACCTGCAAATGCAATGAAAGGAAATAAAATGTAATAAAACACAAGCTAGGACAGATCAATAACTACAAAACAAGTATTTTATCACTTCAAGTATGTACAAATCATTACAATAGAGGAAAAATGCAAGAGTCACTCAGTAAATGCCCAAATATGAGGGCTGTAGCCCATAACACAAAATGCGGCACTTAGAGGAGGATGCACTAGCATTAAAAAAATGTCCAACCCTTACAAATGCGTATCTTTTTCCAATATATAGAAATTGGGAGATAGAAAGAGAGGGGAAACTAAAAATTATCCTTCTAACCACAAAAAAAATCATTAATTCTCTAAAATAGGTATGGGTAACCTTACAATTCCATTTCCAGTGATATTTCGCTTGTGGGGAAGAAATGGGCACCATGCTTCATTAAATCTAGTTGTTTAGCTACCGGAGCTGTTCTTTAATGACCAAACTATTTTTTAATTTTCTCCCACCAAATTCCATAAATTTCTTAATATCATGATGCCAAGCTGAAGGGTTTGAGGATATCTTTCAACGAGACCAAGCTTGTGTGATTTGGAGCTTTGTAGCAAAAGATATGGCCATTTGAATATTTACATGTTGAGAAGCACAAGAACTTGACACTGGAAGCCTTTGATTAGTTTGGGGACTTCCTTTTCCTACATGTGCATTTATTTTCCTTTTACCATGTGTCACCCTCTGGTTGGGTCTCGGGGTTAGGCTTTACTTCCCTTTTTCCTTTTTCTTTTACTCATTCCTTGATCTTATGAAATGTGAGCCAATGAGACAATGCCACATCTCACAAATGTCAAACTATCTTTTTCTTAAACTGGTCATTACAAAGAATAAGCCAATGAGATAGCTTCATGACACTTCACAATTTACCTTTTTGTTAGCCCTTCTTACTGACCATTGCGAAGTGTGAGCCAATGGGAAAGCTCCATGCTCTTCATAATTCAATCCACTTGATAAATAATATTTTGAGAATGTGAAACATGGGCCAATAAGAACATTCCATGTTGCTCTCAATGTAGTTCTTTGGTATCTCTTAAATGAAAAGTGTGAAACATGAGCCAATGTGAAAGCTCCACCTCGTAAATTTTAGGCTTCTAATAACCTTGATTGAAAAGCGCAGAAGCGTGAGCCAATATGAAAAATCCACGCTACTTTGCATGTAAGTTTGTTTGATAGCTCTGAATGACAAGTGTAAAATGTGAGCTAATGAGAAAGCTCCACACTCCTTGTAATGTCAATCTTTTCTTTAACATCTTTTGCCATTGCTAAGCATCAACCAATGATGGAGCTCCATGCCCCTTCACAATGTTATTGTGTCAGACTTTACTTTTCCATCAGATTTTTCAGTCGCAAAAGCAGCCAATAAGAATTCTCTACATGTCTTTGGAATTGTTAGTCTCTCTTGCTTCATGTTTCCCTTTGATTGGTTTTTCTTTGTGTCATAATTTATATCTTGGGTGGAATTAATTTTTGGCTTCATAGAAGTGTTGCCACATATCCTTGTTGACCTCACTACTTTTTCCTCCGCCTCGGACCCGATAAAATTATTGAGCTTGGTCTACTTCATGGAATTGAAGTATGCAAACCCAAATAGCTATGAAAATACCCAAAATCCTACCATGTAGCCCTTTGCATCACGAGCACTTAAAATGATTTGGTGGTGTAGAATTTAACGGGCACTTGAACATCTGTCAGGATTTTAAACATAACTTGCTAATGAATTATCTAAGTCTCCCACGGGTTTTAAAATGCCAATAACCTATGCTTTGGAGTGGTGGAATTTGATGACCATTTTAAACGTCTTTTACCCCTTGAAAATGGCTAATTCTAATTTCTAATTTGTTAAATCCAAAATAACCCTAGGGAGTATTTTGGATAACAATTTGGAGACCTTTTGGGGTAATCTACTTGCTAGATTAAATCAGTGGCCTTTTGCAATCCATTGGGCATGGAATCAAGCCTAAAACCTTAAATAACTGATATGAACTTGATAATCTCTTACTCTGAGCCATTCGGAAGAACTGCATGGACCTAGAGCTGATCCTATAACCGATTTATTGGGACAAATGAATGGATGACTGAATTATCCCAAATCTAATTTTTGTTGCTTTTCATTTGATCCTCTAAGAGAGCGCATCTAACCCTTGTGACCTCGACATCCTTGAACCTCATATTTTCGACATATCTTGTTTGAAGTCTTTCATGAAGCATGTATAATAAAACCATGCAATTTAAAGCAATAAAATCTTGTGTAAAGCACTTAGGGAAATGAAACCTATTCTACCAACAATACAATGTGTAGAAAGCACTTAGAGGAATCTAAACTAAACTACTATGTACACAGAGAAGTTTTCCTTATAATTACAATGCTTAAGGTATATCCCTTGATCGGGATTTGTAATTCTTCTCCATCCAATATTGACAATTGGAAAGCATTGTTTGATTTGTAACCCGAGATCATTTAGGGTCCACTCAAGTGCATCAAAATTTGAGTGTTTGCCTAGTTTATCCATGTCTACGTCCCATTTTAGAACTAAGTAGATCCTTCTGGAAGCTCTTAGCTTTGGAATTTTCATCCAATCTCATCTTGATCTAATCCCAATCCTTTCTAATGTCTGTAATGCTTGGTTTCTCGGCTCCTCTAGCTCCACAAGTTTTGCATATCGACCTCCATGGCCTCAAACTCAAACAATTCTAGCTGTTTGATGAGCTCCAACACTAGACATTCAAGAGATATTGGCAGCCTTTAATCCTTTCCATAAACCAATTAGTAAGGGGAGTTACTAGTTGATTTTTGGGAGTAATCCTATCAACTCACAAGGACAATTTTAGTTTTGTGTGCCAAGTCTTGATTCTCATCTAAAGTCCTTCTTATGATCCTCAAGAGATTCTTGTTTGTGGAATTAGCTTGACCATTACCCTGGGGGTAATAGTTTGAAGAGGTTATTAAGTAGATTCATTTTTAATAGCCCAATCAAATATCTTGGTGCCAAGGAAAGATAAAGCATTATCAAAAAGATTGTGAAAGGAACACCAAATATAGCCATAATATCTTCATAGAATTTTAGGATACTAGCCTAATTTGTATCCTTCAGTGAAACTGCCTTTGTCCACTTAGTGAAATAGTCTTTGGCTGTGAGGATCCACTTATTTTTGGAAGATTGTGTCACTTGTGTTGTGATTGATGTCAGGTCCATTGATGTCAAGTGGTCTAGTGAACTAGGTATGTTCTAGGAGTCTCTAAAGGTGCAGTTGTGTGGCTTTATTCTCTCAAAAGTTTTGTGTATTATATGGGTCAAGTCAAGTCATTCTAGCGAGAATCAATGTGTAGGTCTGCTACTTCTAGCCAAAAGCGCCCTTGAGGAACTTAGTTGTTCTTGCATGCAAATGAGATTAGTTAGATCTCTAAAAGTAAAACTATGGATAACCAACACATGGGATATATAGAGGATGTCTTTCAATGCCCTATATCAAATTTCATCAGATTCTGTAATGGGGATTTTGAGGTATTCAAGTTTTTCTAAAACACCCTTGTTGGAAAATACATTTTGAGGCTCTGGATTCTTAACGCTCAAGAAAAACTATAGTGCATACTTCAGATAAATCATAGAAGTAATTTTTGTATAGGACTCTAGGCTTGATATGGTGAAATTTTTTTAGGACAATTGGATATGTTTCAAGAAAGTTATGAGCTTTTTACAAACAAGCTTCTTCTCCTTCTTGACATGTGTCTTGAGCCTTCAAGGTACAATTGAGTGTTTTGTTCATTCATCAATATTTGAGTGCTCAGACCCTCTTTTTAGGTCATTTTTAAGATTATTGATTAGTTGGAATGATTGCTAAGTGAAGATCATGGTGTGAACTTAGGTTCTCTATGTTGTCCTGGAGAGTGAGTCAAGAAACCTTGTCTCATTCCTTCATGGAGTCATTATCCTGATGCTTTCTTCTTCAAATACTTACTTTTGATCACCATTGATCTCATATTCAGATGTTAGAACAACCATGTATATCATCCATGTGAAAATTTTGTGCAAAATGGTGAAGAAGTTGCTTGGTGACAAGGTCCTTGGAGGTAAGCTCATAACTCAAGCATGTCAAATCAATGAATTTGGTCATTTCAAAGTTATATATGTGGTATAAGGTGGCTAAGAACACCTATGGAATTTTTTTAAGTCCCTCAAAGTATTTCAAAGGTCATAAAAAGTAAAAAATTAATTGAGTTGTTCATACTGATGGCGATTCTTGCATGTTACGATCGTGAACTGGTTCTTTGACTTACTAAGAGAAAATGGAACAAATTCATAGTGTCTAGTTGTTTGAAGAAGGTGGAGTTTCACTCAACTCAGCTAAAAAGTTTGAATCATAAAATTCCATTAATAATTGGACACAAAAATCAATTTTATGTGGTCTCGGGTGGGTTCAACCCTGATCTAAGGTTTGAAACATACTGTTGCTCGAAACTCAAGCTTTAACCAACTAAATTTTGCAAAAATGAATAGTTTTCTCTGTCTATACGCCACGAACACATTGCAAAATGAATGGAGTGTTTTCATCAAGAATGTGAAGATATTTTAATGACAATTTGTTCAAATCCCGTGTATAGTTGTTTTTGATAGTCAAATGAGCATTTCTTCACTTTAAAGATAATTCTTGCAAACAGGGACTTCTTGCTTATTAAATCATGCTACAAATAGGTTGAATGAATGGTGGAGATTAATTTCATTATTTGAACAAGATTATTTTCATGTGAGTGAAATAATTTCTTACATCTGATGGTTTTTGCTATCACTCGGCTATGCAGAGGTTGGAATTGAGGTTGTCAAGTGTTTTTTCTCAAACTATGAATGCATGTATCCATCCTTCAAAGTTATTTTGATCTCTGTGATGATCATGAAGGCATCAGTGCATTGGAGTTCATGCTTAAATGCAAAATTTAGCACTTTCATAGTCTAAAACTCTGTAAATTGGTCAATTTGCAAGGTATCTTTTTACTGTGTTGCTCTAGTTCAAAATTGTGTGACTTTTGGAGAAGGTGATGAGTTTTTAACAATTGAAAACTCATGAATATCTTTCTCCAACTTGTGACAAGAAGGTGAAAATAATTTTTTTCCTCATTAAGCAAAGAAGATCAGACAAAAGATGTGTTGAAGTAAAATGAGAAGTTGAAGAGTCAGTGGTGTATAGGTATGTTCAAAGTGTAGGTGAAGAGTGTGAAAAGGTATGATAGAATTGAGAACAAAATTTGAAGTGCCTTTTGAGACTAAGTATGAGAGATACATGTATGTGAACAAAAGGTGAGATGTTAAGAGAATATAAACAACTAAGAAGAAATAGTGAATTTTCAAAAGAGTTGAAAAGTTTGTGTAAGATGAAAATTCAAGATGATGGTATAAAAAAGGAAGGTGATTCGGTCTTGTAGAGTTGTGATGAAAAACCCCTTTATCGTCTTTTGAAGGAAACCTTACTACAAAGCAAAACCACTTTGGAAGTATTTTTCGAGTTAGTAGCTAATTGTGGTAACACAAAGATGATGGAGTGTCTGTAATAACAAGTGGATGAAGAAGAGAAGTCTTGATGTTGGGAAAG